>CM021317.1:5483284-5557259 GCA_010645155.1 Tigriopus japonicus | reverse complement strand
GGGGCCTGAGATCACCGAGATGGGTCGTCGGCCATATGTTTTGTTTTGTGAGATCTTTGATCTGGGAGGAAGGTGTGGCGTGCTCGCTCATGAGCACGTGGTGCTCACAATCCTCCTCCCCTCTCCTTGTATATATATGTCCGTATGTCGGAATACAAACCAGTATTGAAGTATCTTGCTCTACTCACTCCACGTTGAGTGGCCTTGCGGCTACTCTTCGTGCTACACCAAGCATTTAAGGATGTTGTTTGCTGAATTTCAGCATGATACAGTACGTTCCCACGTTCACGAGAAACAATGGTTCGAAATTTGTCCGCATTTGTTCACTTGTTCGCTCGCCATAGCGTCATTTCTCTATGCTTCAGATTACTCTACTTACCACAAAGATCAGCCAATCTAATTCAAATTATTAGGCATGTGAGCTTTGAATTATCAGTCGGACATTTGGTTTAGTTAGATTGTTATCCGTCTGGCCCAGAACTCGAAAAATGGCTTTTGCCAGCAGCTGAGGCATCCATGTATTTAGTGATCCTTGGTTTAGCCCAAATTCCTTTTCAGCACTTCATATGTTTCGATTGAAAGCTAGCGAAAATGGAAATGAGATCGACGATTTCAATACCTTACGATCATCTCTCTCACCATATCCGTTCATTAACATTCCTGTACATCTACAAACGTGGTACCAAATGGAAGTGGCCTTATTTAGGCAAAATACGATAATCCTTTGTGGCGGGATATTAGCTTTGTCTCCAACGACTAATTGCCTTCAACATGATGTTGGATCTACTTCATGGACGAGCTTTAACATGCTGGTGTCAAGGACAAGTTTTGCCCTAATTTTTGTCAACGACCAACTTTGGTCTTTGGGAGGACAAAGCGCAAGTTTATCAACTGAAGGTAGGTTTCAGTTAATTAGGCTAACAATTTCCGATGACTTATTTTGATATTGTGTTATTGTACATCAAGCTTCAACTGAGTTTTGGGATGGTATCTCTTGGGTAATGGGACCAGATTTACCAAGACCAATGAAAGGACATGCTGTGGTCTCATTGGACCATTTCCATTGTATGATTATTGGTGGGGGATCAGATATGGAGACTGCCAAAAAGGACACTTTTGTCTTTGATACTCGCCTGAGTTCGACCTTGGCGTTTATTAAGAAAGCTGATCTAAATATGGCCAGAAGCTTTGCTTTTGCCGGTTTGGTTATGTGGTCAGATGGGAAAAATCGTATTGTGGTTGCTGGTGGAACTACCAATGGATTTGAAGAAAGCCTGACAACGGTTGAAATGTATGACATGATTTTAGATTTGTGGATTGTAATCCCTGAATCGTTGCCTTTTCCATATTCCCGCGGAAACACAATTAACATTCATAACGTCATGTATTTGGTTGGGGGTCAAACTGCAGACTCAGTGGCGCCATCTAAGCACGTGGTATTGATTGACAAAAATGGAACACCGATTCATATCATCAATAATTCTAATGTATATCCATGCCAGACTCTTAGAGTGTTAGGATTCCGATATCCCTGAAGTATGTAAATATTTATTCATTCATCAAGTTCAAGCATTCATTCATAAAATTTAATGTATAAGCATCTGGTGATTAAGGAGGATTCGACACAACGATCAAGTTAAGAATGGATTGAATAGTGCAGTTTTTATTCTATTTAACTACAACGTGAAGAAAGTTCTCCCTGCGTTTAAAACCTTGCAGAATCGATTGAGTTCAAGACTGTTTGGAAAGTTTGTTAATAAAGTTTGGATCTGTTTGTTGACTCAATCACGTTGAAGTTACTGTGAAGAAGCAAGTGTAGAGTGTCAGTAAACTTTCGCCTTATGAAAGAGTTATTATCGCATGATTTATGTCAACAGACAACAAAAACTTTTACACACTCTCCAGTTATTGCCCTTCTAGGTTTCATAACCCTCAAAATATCATTACTTTTAAGAACGCCTTCATTGGCTTGATTTTATAATGAAAAGCTCGGAATGTGTTCGTCCTTGCCAAAGCCCAAAGAAAATGAAAATGAATGCCTTGCCATAATATTTGTTTAACATTGACCAATGTCCCTCAAGCCATGTTCCGAAGAAATCCGATAACCCGTAATGGAGCAACCTAACCTTGCAACAACAAAACCATATTTAGAGTGTTCCATCATTCTAGCGTCGTTTTTTTTCGCGTACTTGTTCCAGGAACGCGGCGGCGCTCGCATCCTCCTTTTCAAAAGTGAGCCACCCTCTGTCATAGAGAAAGATAGAGTTGTGAAACGCTCTTTATGCATTGCCCAGAAATCTTAATTTCTACTCAGTTGATATTTGGGGTTCTCAACATGGATATGATAGATTGTTCCACGGAACAAAAAAAAGCAGATTATTTGGTTCCACCTAAGCAGGCAGGCAATGACAATCATAAACATATGCAAACCTTTCTACAACTTTCTTTGCATTCATTGGTTGTGCATTTGCCTAAAGAAACACGTAAGTGTGACAAAAAAGGAAACACTCTCTTTGAGTTTCTTATTTAGACAAAGCATTTGATGAATTAGGTCAGACAACTATTTTGGAGGGCACTTTTTGGCGTTGTAAAATTGAAATATCTGTATTGATGTTTCTTTATCATTCACTGATGCCATGGATAATGTTGGGATTTGAATCCACAAATATATATAGTACCCTATTGAGTTCTTGTGAAGAATCTTCATTAGTTGTCCCGCTTTATTTCCAATTTTCAAAACGGATGAGGCTTGCAGTAAATTTTTTACCCCCCTACAACAATTAGTAGTGGTAAAGGATGAAAAAGTAAATTGACAAGAAAATGTCAGAAACTGTACTCTATCATTCTCTATGGCCTCTGCCAACTCGACTTGCACGAAGAGTGGAAGGAACCGGGAAAGGATAAGAAGAAGCCTGACGACAGTCAAGCACAGTAAACAATTGACGGAGAAGCTTCGACTGTGAAAGGAACACTCGACAAACATTAGATTAGTCAGAAAGAAATGCAGTGTGACAAAACGAGATAGAAAATTGGTAGGTGGAACTTGGACTTGTTGCATTCGGAGGTAAGCAGAGATACAGTGAATACATGCTTGTATGTGCTGATTAGTAACTTGGAATGTTCAACAAGGATTCAGGGGATGATTAGAACCTTGAGGATAGATGTAAGGATTATGAGAGGTTGGCCTCTTTTCAAAATGTGCACATGTCCTGAAGTTGAGAGATTGGATGTAGATCGATTGTGGAAAAGGGGTTGCAAATTATCCTTGATCAATTATTACAAGACCTTTTAAGGGTTGAGCGAAAGGAAATGCCAATGTTTATTTGATCTGGGGAAATCAGATTTAAATTCCAAGAGCACAGAAGACCAATTTTTGGGTTTGAGAGGTAATGCCACTAATGTTATAGAATAATCTAATAAGTTCACGGTAAAAGAGCCGCTGTGGTGTCACTTAAAAGATACTCAAATTTCTTTTATCCCATCTCCAAGATGGTCTGATAGTTCTTGTCCTTCAAATTTGGTCAAAATCGGTCAATCCCTTGTACTAATTTGATGTAAAATGGCAACTTCGCTTGTTTTCTTCGCGAGCTTTAATCAATATTTGATTGGCTAAATATATTTCACCAGAAGCTCAAGACAACATCAGGCTTAGTGTAGTTAAGAAAAAAATCATAGTGAAATCTAGATATTTGTTTTAAGCATGTTTGATGGCACATCAGAAGCTTTTTTTCTTGTGAACTATGTAAATTATTAAAATAGATTTGCGGCATTGACTCTTCATAAAATATGCTCACAAATATATTTCTATAAATAAGGGCTGAGAGTTTTATTTTGGGTTTGATCCCGTTTTGGCCAACTATATTTTTGTAAAGAACAAAGAAACTTTTCAAAATGAGTTTGAGCAAGGCTTTTTATGTGACTTTATATTCCAATAAAAATCTGACCAGTAGGATTGATGGCATTCATCATATAGTACGATTAAATATTATTTTAGGTTGCTAATATTCTGGGGTTTGTTCTTCGTTACAAAATTGGAACACCTCATTTTTGACCTTCACGAACGGTTTAATCAAAATCAATTGATTGATCCGATTAGTCTGGTCATAAAGTATGTGTCTTTGTTAAGAACTCGTGAAACGATAACGCAAATCAAGGCCTTAGTCGTGAAATATGTTTGATGAAACATGATTGGAGCTGTAAAATTGGTGTCCTTTGGGCTAGAATTGCCCAACATTATGTCTAGTCGTCGTGTGCTCAACATGTCCAAGATGAGGACCAACTTTGACCATTTAGATTCTCAATATTGGGATGTACGTCTGTCTGTTCCAAAAGTTTTGCCGACAACGGGATTTAGGGAGACCGACTTTGGCCTGGTTTTCCTCGTCATTAGATTCTTTTGTGCTCGAGTTAAGGAATCTATAAGAAAATAGTTATCAAATATCAACATTACTGGATTGCAATCATAAGAGAAAAATGAATTGAAGAGAAACCAAGAGAGAAAAGCATTATGATGAATGTCATCCCACATTTTCTAAAAAAAATCTCGCAAAGGTCAGCGTTCAGCACTCGAAATAAAAGCCACAAAAGGATGCGTTGAATGATAGAAAACCATGTGAATCACACAAAGATAGGTATTTAAGCTATGAAGTTGAAAACGTTTTCAACAGGGTGCGCTACTTCAAATGGGGCAAAAAACCTAAAGTCAGGATTTAAAAAAAAATAGTTTTGGAAACAATTTTAATCGCACTTTCTTTTTGGCAATGCCTTGAATTATGACGTTACTAAGTGCTAACAACATTTGTCAGGCTTCGAATTGTAAAAGAAAAGATTTTTGGGTGTCCAAGAATTGATGGTATAGATGGAACAGATTCTTAATAACTAAAAGTGAGGTAAAAGAAAATTCATCTCTGCACAATTAAACCTCAGGGTTTTAGAATCGCAGTTTCTGATCATATGAGCCCTTTCAAAGTATTTTGTGGCTTTAAAATCATGCAAATGATTGCTTATTTTTAGTCTGAATGGCAATTAAAAACACGGTGCACCATTAGTTCTTGGACACCCTGTACCTGTTCACTTGTTCTTTATAACGTTCATCCAATCCTAGCAATTCAATCCAATATGGACTTTCAATTGTTGATTGTCAAGGCAAAGCGATAACTTAGCTTTATTAGGGACTAGAGACAGGAACTTAAGACGAATAAACTTATTCGTCTTTTTTCGTCTTTTTGGCCTTTATTCGTCGCAAAAATTTTTCGTCTAATTTGGATTTTATTCGTCTTTTTTTGTCTCATTGGCCAAAATTTTGGATTTTCTTAGATTTCAAGCGCTTGCAGCGTTTTTTTTTTTTCATTTTTAAAAGCAAATAAAAACTTTAAAGAGAGTTCAACCCCACCAATCATGGGCCAATGTAATAATTTGATTGTCAGTTGCGGTTTTGCACAAACAAAATACAATCCACACTTATAAATTAACTTGTACTCGTACAGTTAACTTAAAACTGACTTATAAGGTATATTTTTGGATTCTTTTTTCTTTAGTACTTTTATCAAACATTGAAAGACATAAGGTCAAATTTTCGCAAAATTCCAATGCAAACTGTTTGTTGCAAATATTGCACTTTTTGAACCAAAAATTTACGTTGTACTAAAAGTTTATTTTTCATGTAGGCGCAGATCACCAATAACTTTTAAATTTATGTAATTCTACCTTATCAAAGATGATTTACAAAAATCTCAGTAAAAAGTGAACACTTTAAGTCAGTTTTAAGTTATGTTATATATCAATCTTGCAATCAAGACAGAATCATAGGGAAACGAAAAAATGTCATTTTTTTGCGACATCGAAAATGTAAATTATTTTTCTTGGCAATCGCTGCAACATATAGCCGGAGCATTTCATGACATGATTCGATGCATTTTAAAGTCTTCAAGTAAGGATAATTATTGATCTGCTCAATAGAAATTGGTCAAACTTCGTATCAACTCATAACTAAGGACCCTCTCAATATCTATTAATATGGTTTGAGAAAATATATTGGTTTTAATGGTTTTAAATGAATTAATATAGTTATTTGAGCTACTTTTAATATGTATGTATTCACAAGATTTCTTCATTTTGACACTGTGACATTAAAAATCGTAATTGGAAGCCTTGGCATTTGAGCCAACACTTAAACAGAAATTTTAACCACCGTGTGTCCCTATTAGTGACGATAGCTCATAAATGAAGCTATAAGATCAAACTGATTCGCAAACAACTTGATTCTCGTTCAATCCAACGATAGTGTATTTGCTTGTTTTTAAATGGCGCACCCTGTAGTTTGCACTAAAAAAAGGAAATAAATCGGTTTAATTACAAATAAATTCGGTTGTTATCAGTCCGAGTTCAAACATGATGAATTGAGATTACTTGCAAAAATAATTGCAATTCATCATGTGTAATTCGGGATTGTTTTCAGGAGACGTGCTTCAATCGGTTTATTGTACTGTTTTACCCTCGGTCGTTCGACATCCAGTAGTTGAGAAACCTATGTCCTATCGAAAAAATGGATCATGTTATGGCTTGCTTCGCTGATCGTGCGAGGCTCAAACTTTGCCGCTCTAGCAACTAACAATTCAAAAAAATAACATGTGGTTTAAAACTCGTCCAAAGGCCCCTCCAATATGTCAGGAATTGTTTTCTAAGGCTTCATCTTCAAAACATATTGCTCCAGAAATGTGTCATTGTCAATTTTGCAAGCCCCACTTCTGCGGGGGTAAAAACATTGTTGTTTCCGAGGCAAAATTACTTGAAGCCCTCTTGGCACTGCAAACCTTTATCTAACATCAGAAACTTGGGACACTCAAGGTCCAGCAGTTGTAACTATGCAAGGAGCATGCACAAACCCACTTTTCGTAGGGATCTCACATGAGGATAAATTGTGATCCAGAGATACCAGAGATCCACTCTTGATGGTGCATTTTTAGATGTGATGGAAGTATGACGATACTTTTTGCAATGGGAAGTCCTTGTCAGACTTGTGTCAAAATCTTTTAAAGAGTAATTACCACCAAAATAACATTTGTCAAGGTCCTTGCATTAGTCCAAAGCCATCACGTATGATCAACTTAATTTGAAATATTTTGGGGACGACAAATGAAGACAGTTCGATCCGTTTTTTGTAACGAAAATGGTTGAATTCTATTCGATCTGCATTGAATTCAAACTTGCTAGTCACGGTACTGAAAAAATCATATCAAATTTCTAGAGAAATTCCCAAACACGATGAAGTATGTTTCAAGCTCAGGAAACCAAGGGGAACAACCTTGATTTACTAAGTTTCGTAAAGTCATGTCTAGATTAAAAGTTATATATCTAAAAACCTATCAAATAAAATAATTTTTGAAAATCTAGTCAGTACACTTTTAGAGTAGATTTAGATACCTTTTGAACCGAAATTGCTTGAAAATATGTTGCTCACCTGCTGAGATAGTTGAATTTAACCGGTTCATTTCTGGCCCAAAAAAGCGGAAAAACGTTCCAGGTATAGGAAAATTCAAATTCCCAAGAAAATGATAAATATTTTGATGTTACAACATGAAATAAAAATTATTCATTCTTCTATGTTTGGTCATAACATGTAAAAATAATTTATATTAAAACTTAATACATACTAAAAATGCATATTTTTGAAAAACCATGTTTCTATTAATTTCAGTGCATTCAATTAGGTTTTCAAATGAAAATTGAAAACAAAAATATTGAACAGATGTGTTTTCGTATTTTGTGAGAATTTGATTTATCTCAAAGGTCAATGGTCAAATGGATCAAAATTAATTTTTTAAAAACCTTATTGAATTTTACAAAATTTGCGTTGCGGACTTACCAATATGACCTTTCCATAATTCAAAAGCCATAAATTGAAAAAATATATGTTTACTGTGTTTTTCGAAATAATGTATATTATTTTGACAAGCAATGACAAAACTTAGAAGAATGAAGAATTTTTATTTTGTGTTGTGACATCAAAAATATATATGATTTTCTTGGGAATTTGAGTTTTCATATACCTGGAACGTTTTTCCGCTTTTTTGGGCCAAAAAGGAACCGGTTAAATTCCACTATTTCAGCAGGTGAGCAACATACTTTCAAGCAATTTCGGTTCAAAAGGTATCTAAATCTGCTCTAAAAGCGTACTGATTAGATTTTCAAAAATTAATTTATCTAATAGGTTTTTAGATATATAACTTTTAATCTAGACCTGACTTTCAGAAACTCAGTAAATCAAAGTTGTTCCCCTTGGTTTCCTGAGCTTGAAACATATTTCATAGTCTTTGGGAATTTCCATAGAAACTTGATATGATTTTTTCAGTACCGTGTAGTCATCACTTGGAAATTAAGTTCAAAGTTCTTAGAGTTCTTAGAATAAGTTCTTAGAATACAAGATTTCCCAAGGTTTTCAGCAATGTGGTAAAGCACAGTTCCAATATATGTATTTTTTCGATTATCCATTTTCCAAGGTTTGCTTATCTTCTAATTTCATAATGTTCCCCTTCCATGTAAACTACACAAACAAATTCTTGGCAAGGAACACAATGGAACCCAACCAATGTAGGCTTTCTAATACGTTGAGGATCAACTATCTCACGCTAAACCAGCTCAATCTTTCTTCATATCGACATTTTTTGTCGATAATGCCCTATTTCCTAATTTACAACTCGTGGTTAATCGGAACTCTCTGATCGAATCCATGTAACAAAGCTACAAACATGCCAACCAAAACATGGAACTGAATTCCGTGACAAATGCTCTTTGGAACAATTGCAATGTAAGCAGCTGTCATGAGTGGAGATACTTGCGAATTTTCGCACATAAATTCTTTTGGGAATGGTTGTAATGCATACATGGAAAATGGTCTCCAAAAAGTCCCTCTCGGAAAGTATAGAAAATGATGAATTTGCACGGTTTCTCGTGAATTATTTTCAATGAATTACGAGACACCAGCTGAAAGCCTTTGAATAATTCATCTTCAACACCACTTTTCAGAGGTATGGAAACAAAATGGTATCCATCAAAGCGATAGCCAGAGTTTTAGAACTCACATACTTGGAAAAATCAAAGTGAGATGTACACTAAGCGATAGTTGGAAACTCCAAATACTTCAAATAATTACGAAAAAGAGGACGAACTTTGCTTCAGGCCAACTCGCTTTCAGATTTAGAGGAAGCGAACCATTTTCTCCCGAGCAACGTTAAAATAGTAGACTCTTGACAAAAATACTCTTTTTTTAGACTAACTCTTGGCTAACGAATACTTTGATACAGAACAGAAAAATTTAGTACAGTCTATTAATATGAAATAATTTTTGATATAACAAGGTTGCTGTTGAAAACGGGCAATATTCAAATTTTGTCCTCGATGAACAAAATAGTTGGATGCAAAAAAGTCACCACGTACTGGTGAAGATGATTTAATTCAGAGAGTTGCAAAATTACAAAATTACAGCAATTCACTTAAGGTTTCTCATAATAATCAAGTTCGAATGTCCTACTTTTTACAATTGTTTTGAAGTTTAATGAAATCATAAAAAAACTTCTGTGATGTTTTCTTCTTCATATTTTCTCATTCGAAGGAAAAGCAAGATATTAAAGGCAGAAAATATGTTCAATTTTCCTCCAATATAAATTGTTTTTGAACAAAATTTATGTATTTAAATTCCCTAAAATGATAATTGTCTCAAATGTAAAGAAAACTGATTCGCTTGCCTTTGTACGTAGATGTGTGTGAACAAATATTGGAGTAACATTATTCGTTTCATAGAAACATAACTCCTTAGGGTATCTAAGGAAATCCGGTATCGAATAATTATTTCTTTTACGCGGGAAACAGGGCCATCTTAATTTGAGTCATCCTTGGTCTGCAACTACAAAAGATACAATGATGCCAGAATTTTCAAATCCAATAAAACAAAATTTTGTAACACAACTGAACTTCCTCCACTATGTTAACTTGGCAAATTCTCTTTTTTGTTATTTCAAGAAAACATTCATGGAATGCTGCCTGACAATTAACAATCAACTTGGAAACATCAAATTCACCTTTCAGCTGACATTTTTATGATTGATCAGAAGCAGAAGAGCATAACAATAAGATGTATTTTTATATATAGTCAAAATTTATGCTTATGCAGATAGCTTTTGGCTGCTTTTTGTTTGCAACTTTTTCGCAGCACTGATTCACTCTTTCTTTCGGACCTTGCATCTTCTCATTCACCCAAAAGTCAATCAATCCAAATGTGTTTAATGCTTATTGATTGATTATGAAAGTTTTGGAACTCAATTTGAACCATTTTCATTGCTTGATTGAATTTGCTGCAGATATTTACTGTACAATTTGGTTTTGAAAGAGCTTGATCAAAATTTGTTGTCTAAAAATTTCAAAAGTAACGAATTCTTAAATCCTTAGACCACGTCTGGATTCTACAATAGCTTCAAAATATGTCTGAAATATGAGAGCCCTACCTGTAAAGACTCTTGGTTCAATTTGCCTAGTTTTTGACCTAAAGAAACCAAAGGAGGGTAAATGTGGCAACACTTGGCCAAAAACATTAATTGGTCGCATTTGTACTTCTATGGGATACCCTGAGACAAGAACCATTGAATTTCTTTGGACTTAAAAGCTAAAGAGAGGAATCATAATTTCCAATAGGAACAATTCAATTACATTCTTCTGTAAATGAGATCTTGTTTTTTTTATTTACAAATTACTGATAAAAGTGATCCTACTTGTCGGTGTGATTTCTTTGCCGTTTTAAGTGCAAGGTAAATTTTAGGATCAATTCTAATCTTAATCAATTAAAATCTTTCTTCTCCAAAACTCGATCCCATGTACCTTTTAATTAAACCTTCAATTGAACCCCTTTACGCCATGAATGTGGAAGGCACTGATAATAGAATAGTGTCCCTTCTGCAATTTGATGGCTGTATGACAAAAAATTCATGAGGCACATGTTTATCGCATCTCTTCCTTTATTGCCAATTGAATTCAAGGCTCCGCCAACATGGGGGCCAAACATTCTTTTTGCAATAAAAGAACACTTGCGTAAGAGGTCTAGGCCCCACGAGTTCCACGACCTTAGTAGGTCAATATTTTGGCAGGAAAAGGATCTTGAGGCGACACCGGAAGCCAATGTCAATCTTGAGTTTTGCTGACTTTGTACAATCCCTCTCTAGTTTCAGCAAGATGATAATCTGAGGGTCCCAGTATCAAGTTTTCTGTGTGCCTCCTGAAGGCCACAATAATTGTGCCTTTGCAGGCAAAAAATTGACTACAAAGACCTTCATTTCATGTGATTGACATTGAGTGGCGAGCCCCACCCAAGTGCAAAAGCGACCCGCCTTTCAAACCTTTTAAATACGCAATGGTTTATGATTCATAGATGGGTATTCATGAACAAACTTTTTTTACCATAAAGCAAAATGGTAGTTAATGGGTAATAAAATTGTCAAAAAGGGACAATCGTAAATTTCTCATTTGAGGTTGTAGCTTCCCCATTTGTTGAAAATTGTATCTGTTTATCTTATCTTTATATTGATAACTTGATTAGTATACCGAAAAGAATGCATGCTTGTAATTTTTTTTTATCCACATGACCATTTTTAAAGAAACAAGTATCATGTTTCAGAGTTTTGACTACTAAACTTGTTTTATGAACATTTTTTGGCAATCCTGTTTCTGACCCTAAGGTATCCTTGGTTACCCAGTAAAAAAAGTTGATTGAGCCACCCCTACTGAAATTTTGCCAAATGTTCTCAAAGTGCTTCCTCGTTGTTGGTTTGAACAAAGCCACTTGTCATCATCAAAGATGAGAAAACTACATTGAATGGTATCTATGCGGTCTAGGCTGTTCATTTTCAATGAAGTCAATGAAGTTATAATTTGAAGAAATGTGCATCAAGGGTTGACAGTGTTGAGCCTACAAAGAACCTTGTTCAGTCAAAAAGGCGAGTGACCATTTTGACAATTCCACCAAGGAATGGTATACTCTGAAGCAGGGTTCGACAACCAATGGGCCTGGGCCCACATTTGGGCCCATGGGCGGTAGTTCGTGGGCCAAGGAGCTATGGGGAAAGTCCCAAAAAGTGGGCCCGTGAGCAATCTACAGGTTCAGTAGCCTGAGTGTAGACCCCTTAACGCCATCATAAATCTTGTAGTTTTCAATAGATTTTTTTTCAAGTTTACATTTTAAGAATTCCAAAGTATTAAAGAATAGAAACTGTTTCATGCATATCTCTGCAGGAGACCTTGGGCATGGATGATATCATGACATTGATAAAGTAATTGGGATAGTTGGCACAAATTTGCATTTGTCCCTCAAGGGGAAAAGGGCAGAAATTTTGGGTTGGAGTCCATTGTTTGGGATTCCAATATGTCTAACGTTCAATTATGGGCCAAAAAAAAAGAAGTGTATGAGCCTCAATTAGGCCTAAAATGGACACTGGTTATGTATAACAAAACGTCAAAATCCACTTGGACCACCGACCCAGTATAGTACTGTACTTGTGGGTCCAAAGCTCTTTGATTGATAATATATGGGCCCTAAACCGACCAACGTCTGTTTGGTTGGCTTCTGACCCAAAAAAGTTGCTGGCCCCTGATCTAAAGGATCCTGAAGCCATATTTGTGCCTCATCATGTTGCTGGAAGAAGGGTGCCACTATTTCACGCTCATAGATTCAAGACCAAGGTCTTTCATGATCCTTAAAACATTTTGAATTGTGGACCATGTAATTCATATTTGGCATTTGGCAAAATTTGTTTGTTCCCAGTGACGAAAAAGAAATGGAAAAGAACAAATTATAGAACCTGGAGGGCCTCCAGAACACTCCCGTAGGGGTCAGCAAATATCCCTAAAGATTCCTTTGCTACCTGCTTTAAGGAGCGGTTGCGCCTTTGGGAATTGGTTAAATGTCGAGACCATTATCATGTCGAGAAATAACTTTTAATGATGTTTTAGATATATCTTCACATTCTCAAGATATTAAGCCATTTGCATTCTTTTTGGTGCACCCATCGCAATGTAAAATGAATCGGGAAGAGTGGTGAGTTTCCATGGAAAACATACTCAGAAGCATGGTGTTAAATTGTCTTTACTAGAAACAAGGTATAACTTGAACTTGCGTGGAACACAACAAAATATAACTTTTTTGCTGTGGAACAAATTGAGTCGATTTAACAAATGCGGCATATCTTACAAAACCTTTTTTGTAAAGGATGGTAAAGGTCAATGAACAGCTGAACGATCTTTTTTAGCAATATCAGTGGATTTTGATTGATTGACAATATCTGTAACATCGCTCAAGAAGCTTAAATTTACGAGAAAAAAGGGTGGAAAATTTGATTGTTAAATTCCTGAAATTTTGAGATTTGATATCTTCAAAAGTTGTTTTTTAAGTTTAAAAAAAGACAAAATATCCCTTAATTTCAAGAATAACTTCCCACAAAAGTGTGAAAAATGCAATACCAATCTCAATAGCCAGTTAAGAAATACACCTACAATACCCACTTCTGCTCTTTAAACACACACTGGTAAAGGAAAGAAGTAGGCCAAAGTTGTGTTACAGAAACGACGAGGCAAACAGATATCGGATAGTGGAAAGTCTGTTTAACGACTTAGTTTGCAATTTTCCGGGTGTCTCATCTTTTTCGGAAAGAACACATTTTTCTTTTGGTGTGAGGATACCCAAAAGTGGTCCTTTGTGAAACAAGTTTCCAGGCAGTGTTTTTTTTACTTTCTTCAATCGCTTAGAATTGTAGAATTTTGCACTTTTAATTCCCGCCCTTATTTGATTATTTCCTTGCCTTCTTTGCTTTTGCACTTTGAACTCTCGAAACATGTGCATGTGGGAAAGAATTTGGGACATTACCCAGAATAGGCTCGTGGGAATTGAGGGCCTTTTTGTCTTGATTAGATTCTGGGAAGTTCCATCTTACAATCTGCATCCATTTGCACTTTTGCACGATGGTGCCAAAAATATGTTATAATTGGTTCCTATGCTTGGCCTTTTCCTATCATTAGCTCGCAAATTACGGTACAGAAAAGAACTTTCGATATGTGCAATTGAAGTCCTCTAAAGGTACAAAAAGAAATCAAAACAATAATGTTTTATGTTCCCAAATTTGTGCCGTCCGTTTTTCAAGGCATTATTTGAGCAAACCAAAGTCTTTCCCCAAAAGATCAATTAGCAAACCGAGGTCACGAGATTGTGAGAAAAGAGAAAAGGGAGTCAAGAAACAATTAATTCTAGATAATGGGTTCTCCTACAAAGTGTTGAGTTTGGTGTGAATGGTGTTTCAACAAACACACCATTTACTAATCATGTTGCCTGTCTGAAACCAAGGCTCATTTAACGGAGAGAAACGACGTTGGGAAATATAGTATATGTAGAAGAATATCCTGGCAATCTCTGGACATCTTCTTAATGCTTAATCAAGTCACTTCCATCCGTGTGTCTCCAAAACACGATTTGGATCATTCTTCATCAACAACAGCAACATTAACGCTTGGATCACAGATTCATCATTCATGAGACTTTTTCTACTTAAGAGGGATTTTCTTCGATGACGTTTTCTTGGCCACTGATGATCGGTTGTTTTTTAGGGATGAGTCGGCTTGCAATATTGAAATATTTCATCCCGAAAATCCGGTTTTTGCGTCACAAGTGGCTAATTTGTTTTTTTGTTTCCAAACCCAGAACTATTAGTTGATTGACCGAACGCAGTTGTTTTAAATATTGACGTGTGTGGCTCATCATGGAGGTGAAAGGTTTTCATTGCGATAAATCAAATAAGAAAACCGATTAATTAAAAAAGCACCAGTTATCATGAATATAATTTGGATTCCACAACCGATAGCGATCCCTAGTTGTTATTTGGATACTACGTAAGGATCGGTCCAACCACCAATCAATAACCAAAGAGACCCTTTCGAAGAAAGAACCTTGGTAGCTTTTATATTCCAGGATTATGGGATCAGGAATGAAGGATCGGTGCATAATATTGGGATTCTTTCTTCTTAAGAGCCTTTGAGAATGTGCTTTTGATCGTTACTTAGCGCAGGCTCAAAAGCTCTTGTGGGTTTCACCTTTTGTGTTCCAAAGATTCGCATCTCCCATGGGTTCAACTCTGCCTATGTATTCATATGAAAAGAGGAACGAGTTCTATTGTGACAGGGGACAAGTACAAAGTGCTAATCTCCTGACACAAAGAAATGCATCCTCAAAAATGCCCGTGGAACAAGCAAAGATCTAGAGTGGAACAAGGCTTCAAGGCTCCATTCGCTTGGAAAGACGGTTCACAGAAGTAAATATTGGAAGGCAAGAACCGCCATATCCGGTGGGGTTTAGTGGAACTTGCTCAAGGTTAAGAAATGGAGGTTTTCAGGAGATGAATAGGAAGCATTAAACGTGTGTGGGAAAGGAATGACTGGGCAAAAATTCACACCTTGGAACAAGCACTTATCACGCTCTATTCTCTGGGAGATTGGACGGGAAAGTTTCCAGCTTCTGAGTGAAAGATAAGAGAAAATTCGATTAAAAGTTGCTCCTTTGCACTTCCCACAATTTCGTCTCGAGTGCATTTGCAACATTTATATATGTGCACTCAAATCCATATGGTATGCTTAATCCAATGAAACTACATCATATCTGAAACATTTCTGATCTGTTTTCAGGATATCGCTTAAAGGATGAACCAATTCAATATGACCAACACCGTTTTTCGTCAACGTCGTCCTCCACTCGTCAATCTCGGTTTGACCTTGCACCATTTTGTTGGCGCCAAAAATATACAAGAGCTCAACACCATTCACAAAGACGCCAAACCCACGGCCGTTTACTATGTGTCGAGCATATTTTTCTTGTATTTCATGGGCCTAATGGTGATCTTGATCCACTATATGAACTCTGCGTACGGTGCTTGGTCCTGGAACTTGGGGGACCTTTGGGATGAATTCTACAGTCCTTCACCGCGACCAAATACTAGCAACCCTGGTAAGACCAAAAAAATGAAGGGGCGAAAACCCATATCGAAAATAGGGCAGGATCACTAATCATTTTTCAAGGCAAGATACCGCCATTACTGGAGTCCATGGACTACTTCATCATGGAGAGTTCCTCTTATTTGAGGTAGAATAGGTTAGGACGAAGCTTAAGTGGTCCATGAGGGTCCAACGTTTTATCTGGGGCTGAAGATCCGCCTCGGTAATTCTAACTAAAATGATGGGAAGATGAAGATGAGATCTATAGAAATTGGAGTGAACGGACAAAAAGGTCCTTGTTGGCACAAGAAAGATAAACGAGAAACTGCTGAGTTCATGTCAGATGAATGGAATTTCCGTTCTTTTCTTTCAGAGGTAACCCCTTCCAAATCCAGGCCTCATAAAACCGATCCCGAGTTAGTGGACATCGAAATTACGACCCAAAATGGCGGAGCCTCCGGCAATGTGAATATCAATCCGTCAGAATCGGGATCAAGACGCTTCCGGATTAGTAACAGTATACGAAAACTAAAAGAGTTGGGCAAAAAATCGTCCTCGGGAACCACTGATGGGAACAAGTCTTCTCGAAATGTTCCAACAATCGATGTAAGTTTGGGCACTAGAGAAGCGGGTAAGATCTTGAAGTGCAATGCTCAACAGCGAATAAATTGAGCCGAGAAGAAAGAACCGCCATCCATTAACCGATCAAGTTTCCACTCGGGGTCGTTGGCCTTTTTCGGAACGATTCAATTTCCATTTTAAACCCATTTTGGACGAATGAAATACGTTGCGTTGCTTTTGAGACTCTCGTTTTCGCACCCAAAAATCTGACCTTATCCTAGATATTACGCATGATTATCGTTCTTACCCATGAGCCTGATATTGAGCACTAAAACTGTAAGAAGGGGGAAATTATGCCGCTGGCAGGCATAACCTCTGTTTTTGATAGGATCCAATTTCGAAGCTTCATCTCTTTTTTCTTTCTAGAGTGACAGACACCTGAGCATCGACGAGAATTTCAAAAACAACCATTCTGTCAGCACAGTTAGCGAAGTTGGCAGTGCCACCCTCGTCTCCATATGTACCGAAGAGAGTTCTAGAAGGCGTCTGAGCTCATTGGATAATGTGTTGGTCAACGTGGATAACAATAAAATCTCCCAAGAATCCGGTTCCCTCCATGCCACTTCTTTTATCCAAAAGTTTCCACCATTCGTTCATTGCGAGGTGAGCCAAGTAGGTCCGGGATCCTATTGTGAGGCCAATAGACCAGCAAGAAACAACCATTTATTAGAAGGTGGCGCCCATTATCATCCCAACATTGTCCATGGCCATCATCATTGCTACTTCCACGGGTTACATGAGAGCGTTCCAATTTGCGAAGAGGCTGAAGAGGACGAGGAAAATGATGAGGGGAGACCTTTCGCTCCCAAAATGGAACCATTGGAAACGAAGCTGTGATTGATGCTTAGAGAAGGTCAAAATGACCCTAGAACACGCAGATGTGGACACAGAAGTCGCTCAAACGGTGGAACACTTTTTGAAAGAGAGGTTGGGTGAACGGAAAACTGTAACTCCGAGAAAACAACAAAACCAGTTCGGAAAGAAAATATACAAATGTATTTACGACATGGAGAGACAAGAAAATAATTTAAATAAATAGTCAAAAGTAGATCGAAAGACCAGTTCTCACGGGAGAACGATTACATATTCGAGAAAGAAGACACTGAACGGTTTAACAACAAAAAGATATTGATTATGAAGTTTGAGAAGGTCGCCATTCTTGCTACAAAACCAAAAGGTGTTTTGCAAGGTGCCTTTTGGGGAGTTGAAATATGGCAAGAAAGTGACTTGTGTGTGGGTTCATACCCTTCAATACCGCCGATCGTGGTCATGACTAGTGTCCTTGATTTTCTTCCCTGGCTTCAAAAGATTCTTATCTCGTGGGTAGAAGAAGGGCTCATCAAAGTCCCGTCCTTGCAACTCGTCTTCCGTTCGAAGGAAAGGATCGTCTTTCTTCATCTCTTCAATGGTTCTTTCCCGATTGTCGTCTCCATGACCATGAACAGGCTCTTGTACTTTGTGGCCATGCACTTGGGTCTGTGGGTGCACATTTTGCCTGGCCCGAGGGTTGAACCGTGATGCTGCAGCAGGCCTATGGGGACTAAATGGGGATGCAGTGGGTGCAGCCGAAGGGAGTCGGGAGACAACCGAAGATGGAGTGACCGGGTTGTAAGCAGGTTCAAAGGTCTTGGCTTGGCGATATTTATAGGGGGCAAGTGTTCGAGAGGCATAGACCCTGGGGCTCTGAGTAGGTGACCTAAAAGCAGGTTTGGGGGCGCGTGGGGCGAGCGACGTTGGGGCGAAAGATTTCGGAGGTGGCGCATAGGAATAGGTCTGCTGGGCAGAGGGAGCCGGAGAGGGCCTATAGGGTGAGTAGGTCAATGCCCTAGATGATTCGGGACGGGAAGCTGGGGTAAAGGGTTGCTCTTGTGGTTTGCCATCGTAAATCACTCGAGCTTGGAACCCACTGTATGGGTCAACGCTGTATTGAACAGTCTGAGTCCGACCGTCAGGCAATAAGACGTGGTATTGTCCGGCGGTATCGTATCCTTTGCGTTTCTCGGAATGCCCATAATCGTTGCCACTTTGGACATCGTTGACAGCCCATGAAAACTCGTAGTTTCCATTCTGAAAGAGATAAAGAAGCGGGTAATTAGCTTCCAACAATGATAAACCAAATCATCCCTCTCTTCGGCGAATCCTATACGCAAACAAGTGCTAATGAAAACGACCACTTCCTGAATCTTGAAGGGGTAAGTGTGAATTCCAGCTAATCTTGTCAATGAGCTCACTGACAAAGAATGTAGATCATGGTTTTTGTTCGAAACTTCCCGACTTCTCTGGGAATGACCACTACCGGGAGATCAAAATTCAACGAACTTCACATCCCCCTACACCAAACAATGTTCCCTGTAATCGAAAATTACAGCAATCCAGAAATTTGTTGTCGTTGGCGCTTTACTAAGGTAGCTTAGTTTTGAAGAATTGGTGTGGTCGAGATTCTTGATTTCAACTAACGTGTAAAGGTTGATGTACAAACCACTTGGGTTGAACTCTGAATTAGATTATTTTCAGTTTTGTCAAAGTGGCCATGAGTCATGCATTCAGACAATTTGTCCTATTTGCACCCGTCTTCAGTTTGGTGCTCCTCATGCGAGATGTGCCCCATCACAGGGTTCAATGGGCGTTGATAAGTTACCGTAAGCGTAGATGTGAATCTCCAAAAGTAGAGGGCCATTTTCTTTTATGCCTGATCCTTTTGACAAGATAACGCTAACCAAAACGGGTTTAATGAATCCCTGTCCAACGGATCAAACGCTCATTTGACACTCAACGAATCATTCGTATGCACCCTTCTCCGAGTAAGATGACTTCGGAACAATTGTGCGATGACATGAGAAACGTGCTTAATCGTATGCTCAGCTAAATCATCTCAAAGACGTTTAGATGATGAGCACCATTACCAACTTCAACCATTACTATCACTATCAACAACAACGAAGAAATATCATGCAAGGAACATGCGAGGTGCCTTTGTGAGTACTCAACGAGGGAGTGTCTTAGATTTGATACAAAAAAAGTCGTGATTGACTGGGATGAACAAACTGATTCTTCGCCATGTTCTTGGAAAGCAGGTCCAGAGATGCATTCGAAGTCAATCAACCAAACTGTAAAGCTTTGTCTAGGGTTGTTCTTTAATGAAATTCTGGCGAATGGTTTCAAATCAAGCTTTTGTTACAAGATATTAGGCAACAAATGCTGATAAAATATCCATGACCTACATGTTATTATGACCTTATTCATATGAAATTAGCATCCTTGATGGAATGATATCGATCTCACAAATACCGTTATGCACTAAATCTATAACATGGCTCTTGTCCACTTAATAAAGACTTCGCAACTTTGAGAACCCAGGATGAATTACTGTTCGGTGGTGTCAAAAGGATAATAGCTCAGTTTCCGACAACGACTATCCATTGTTCAGAGGCATGAAAACTCTATTACACAACAAGGAGAGGTCCAAACGGCTATCACCCTAATATGTATTGTGGCCAAGTACAGCAACGATCTCGACAAGTCTTCATCAATCAAGTTACTACGATGGTATGCAACAATGGTTAGCCCAAGTGGACAGATATGAATGTGCTTGCAATATGTATCCTGGACATTTTCGCACCTGAAGCGAGATATTTGGCATGATGCACGATGCTCACTAACTCGAGATGGAAAGAGACAGGGTAATGCAACTTTTTATGGCTTAAACCCCGGTCAGAATTCCGAGGAGTACGGAAGTGAGAGATGGTCTCAAACGAAGTGCAATGCCTTGCCTGAAATATGAGTTTCTTGACAACTACTCGATATGCAAAGGGCTAATATGACTGGTTCGCATGCACATTTTCGGCCTATAAAGAGATCGAGAGGCTGAACCGATACCTCCAATTTACCGTTGATACACGATGTTTAGCCAAAGAGTTATACATTCAAGAGGGATCATAAAATGGTCAGAATGTGATGCCAATCTCTAAAAAGCCTTGGTGTTTGTTGTGATTTTAAAAAGCTTGGAAAATGTCACCAGTAAATATAAGTGCAACAGACATTTTTTCACATAGTCATGTGACCTTTTTTGATTGAGTTGAAAGAAGATACATCAAAATGAAACTGAAATTTCTCTTTCATAAAAATTCAGCAATTTCACATTTCAATTATTAAATACCAGTGGCTTCTTTTTATGAAGTGTTAACTTTAATGAAAGGAGGCAAGGCAAGTAATGTACGTAAGAACAAGAGTAAAAAGTAAAAAGGGAAGTTGCTACTAAAACTAAAAAGAGAAAGGGCTACCAAAACTAAAAAGAAAACCCTTTAGGCTAGAAAGTAGAGGAAGAAAAAGGGTGGGATTTTTATGGGTAGTAAGGCTGAAAAATCTTTACTTTCCAAAAGATAAATTCTTTTTACAAAGGAATAAGTACAACTTTTCTTTGAAATGAGAAACATATGCAAATTTCATTCATCTGGCTCCAGTTGAGGTTATTTTTTGTAGCTTGGAAGGGCAAAATAAATGAGATAAAAAGTATTCTATCACCAACAATAAAAGAAAGTAACGCTTTGGCCTTTCGTCAAAATGCGGCAAACTATACCAATCTTTCATGCAGTAAAAGAGGAATTTTCCCCTTTGAATTATCTCTTCTTAAAGCAATGACATAAGTACAGAGCTAGAAATTTCTAAAAATATGATAATGGTCAATGGGATGTTTTAGTATCATTTGGTGAAAATAAATTCCATTCAATGTTTACTATTGAGGCTTACTATAGTCTCTCTAGTATTTATAACTCTCTCGTGCATTTACTTCACTTGTCAAACCAAACGTTTGGCGACCTGCATTTTGCAGGATGAAGGGATCCCTTCATCCCTTGAGTGTCAGGAGTTATCTGGTTGTAAATCGTGCAATGGTTATCCCCATTCAAGATGGCCTCTGTAACTTGTCAATTTTATACTCACACAAACAACTTCCGGCTAGTTCTTAATCACCCAAACACGGCCCCATGGAACAGGAAGGGCAATTTTTCAATTTGCTTAACCCTCAATCCTTACCAAAACCCACATCTCAAAACGGGTGTCTAGCTCAATCTTGCCTGATCTGATATCGTGAGACCAACAAAAGCGATCCGTGTTTGTTTGCTTGTTTGAATGTACAGTAGTTGAACGATATGAAGTTGGCCACGCTGTGTAGGAGGCTTTAAGGTGGTTGGGCTATTCATTGGTTGTGTTTGAACAAGTTGCTCACCTCCTGCTGTGGAACAAACCATTGATGGCTTAATCACCGAAGGGCCAAAAAGATGGGATCATGTTTGATATCAATCGTGAGGCTGAATTCAAGTCCCACGGAATTTAAAGTTACAGGAGCAATACTCTGGAACATCTTGTGTTGGCTTTAGGTTTGAATAAGGGTCTTTTGAGAAGTTTTATTCTTCGGAACACGAAAAGGGGGGTAAAGGAATTTTTGAGATTAACTCTTTTGGAAGCACCATATTTGGAGTGTAGTAATTTCGTCTTCTGAAATCTCAATCTGGAATGACCGTAACTGGGCAGATGGCACGATCGTTATCGAAAAGAGAACCAAGCTCAGAGTTATTGTCACTTTAAACCGTCCCTTTTACTGCAGTTCAATTTTTTTACCACAAATGGACAGATGAGAAAGAAAGATTAAAAGTGCTTGAATATTTTGTTCAACTAAATAAGTTTGGAATTTCAAAAACATTATTTTTTTAAATCAACATATTGGGTAAAACATGGCCTAATTCAATTCTTTTTATTCTTGAAAACCCTGCCAACGAATCAATTATCAGTCAAGATAAAGAACGTTATTCTGTACCCATAAAACACGAGCTGATCTCGATCCTTGTCTGATCTAATTGGAACTGTAGAGCATTTCGATAAAAGTGCAAGCAACAAATAATCCGTTGTTAAGAAGTCCCGTTATGGGATATAATCGCCAACATCTCGAGATCTTTTTTCACCTCGCAAATAATCGTGAGGCCCAAAACAAGTCAATCTGCTTACTGTTGTTCCCCATGAAGAGGGGTAATCTCGAATTGGATTAAAAATACCTTTTCATTTCCACCGACCAAAACGTCAGAGTTGCACGAGCCGAAAAAGAAACGATTTAGCCATTAGTTTAGTTCTCTCAAGGCCCAGTTCACCCTGTTATTGATGTCATAAAATTTCATATTTAGAAATCTTGGCGAGTGAACCAAGGGCGAATCATGGATTTGTTATTCATAAATACAACCCTACGTGATCCCTTCGTCACGAAACATCCATCTTAGTAATACGATCTCTCGAAAGTTGCCAAATCACGCGAATTTCTCGAGCTAATCCCTCAGGATTTGCATGACAGCTAAATCAAACAAGATCTCCTCGAGAATAACTCTATCCTTGACATTTTTCGATCGATCAAGGGTCTTTTAACTGACATGGTCTAGACGCAAAGCGGGAAAAAGGTGCACTCATTTGTCAGACTTTCCGTTTTACAAGGTGCTTATTCATTAGATATGGTTCCTTAAGACACGAACAACTTGTGCGAAGCTATCCGTGTGTAACAACTTAATTATTGAACCACGTGAATGCGAATGTGAGAAGATGACGGATGATGCCTTGGAAAATGGCTAGGAATCTCATTGTGCTGCGGTAAATGAATGATGGATGGATGGTTGAGAGGGTATTCGTACTCACATGCTAGCTAGTACTGTTCATTGCCAATAGAAAAGAATGGCATTGTCAACGGATTGCAAATTTGGAGTCCAAAGGATTTCCTCGCCTTAAATTTGGAGAACTCGACAATTGATTTAGGCTTCGGCATACCGTTATCAATACAATATTGGCTTGGCTCTCCGCATATCAATTTGATTGCCCGAGGTCAAACGATCGAATAGCTTGTTTGCTTTTGATTGAAATGTCAAAAATATGTAGACACCGTGGGGCTTCGTCAATGAATAAGTGTCAACATTTTCCGGCGGGACGTCTCTCAAATCTACTTGAAGATCTGTTGTGAAAAACGTCATCACGATATTGTTGAATCCTCCAGTTGAAGTAGTTTGATACCCATTGACATTCCTCTCAATAACAATTGACCTTATAATGAAACCTAATGGGAAAACTATTGGTCATTAGGGGTAAGGGCCAAATACCATGTGCTTTTGACCACCGACATTCCGAGGAATCCCCGGACACTCCCACAATTATCAAAGTTAAAAAGGATTTTCTCATAATTGGCGTTCACAAAGCGACTTGCGGTCCCCATTATGCGGGTCAAAACTGGGGGAGGCCCCTCCTATCCCGTTCAGGAAGTGACATTTGAATACCTTTTGCACTACATCTCGTATTGAGCCTGGAGAGATATTGCGAGCGAATGACAATTATCTCCACTTCAGTTCAAGTAAATGAATTGCGCGGCAGGGTTAGTTACTTGGCGGTTTGGCAGTCAGGCATCTTGGCTCTCGTATCAAATGATGAGGAATGTCGAGGAAGACAGGTGAGCTCTGAAAAAGATCCTATTGAGGAGCAATACTCGCTCGATGATTAATTGAATTCGCCTTATTGTCCTCCTTTAGCTGGTAGTCTGGCCTGAAAGGCTCAAAATTCGGGGCATCATCGAAATGCTTTTAAAAAAGAAGCCCCCTCCCCTTGTCAGGCCATAAAGTCACGACAGACCTCATTCATGTCCATAGAGGACCTCCATAGTATACTACATATACACAGCAACAGTACTGTACATGGTGTACGCTCTTTAAAAAGAGGTAGGTATATGTAGTACTGAGTGCGGACCAAGATCGACCATGTCTTCCGTTCTTCAGTGCATGTTTGGTAAGAAGGTAACTGTCCTGCTGAGTGGAAGTCCATGAAACATTGCTTATTCTCGGATATGAATAATAAAAAGCACGGGACGCTCAAAGCACTAAATAGGGCATATGCAATCCACATGAACCCACTCTGCATTACTCATTCGGATCTTCAAAGCCGTGATTAGCCATCTCGGGGACATTCGTTTCTCGACAAACATCCCAAGTGAGATAACACTGCAAGTACAATCAGGGCTACTGAAGTGTCGGTGCACTTTATACACACACCATGCTGTACTTCACACTGTACATTGCGAGGCATTATGCAATACCTGGATGCAGTACGTGTCAAGATCATCTACAAGCAACCACTGAGTAGCTGGAAAATTACACATTGAGATTCATTCAACTCAGTCACCATTCACGTCGCCAGTGCTCTGCTTGAGAAAACCCTCTAAAAATGGCCAAAGAACACAAGATTCTTAACAAAGAAAAAGTGTCATCTATCTTGAAGGAGATTTATCCGAAGGGCAAGATTGAAATCCAGTCTTTGACCGTCAAAAACGGAGTCGCTGAAGGCCAAAACTATTGCGGCCATGTTCAAGCATGTGATGTGCAAGCCACTGTCGACGGACAATCAAAAGAACACCACTGGATGGTCAAATTCCCACCTAGTGACCCAGAAAGGATGCCCGTGACCCGTGCATCCCATATGGAAAAGAAAGAAATTCAATTCTTTTCCACACTGCTCCCTGCTTTTGAAGAATTTGTGCACCAAAGGAATGCCAAAATTCGATTTAGCTTCAAGAGAAGCCCGTATTCCGAATATCATGAAGAAGTGGATCCGGAGGATTGCCAGAGGAGTTCGATGTTGGTCATGGAACACATGGGACAGTATGGATTTCGAGATTGCCCCTCCCGTCATTTTGGATTGAATATGGATCACGTTACACTAGTTCTCGAAGAAATGGCCAAATTCCACGCGGTCTCTCATGTTTACTTCAAGACAAAAATGGCGGGAGATTTGAACAACATGATTCAGAAAGAGGAGTTGTATTGTCGCGATTTCTTCAGCACTAATCCTGGAGAGGTGATGCAAAATGTGACAGTAGCGCTTCGAGATTTTATGTACAAATCTTGGTTTGAAGCTTTGGAGAATGCTCAAAAACCTGGACAAGATCTTCCTGAATCCTTGAAACGATCGATGGCTAAAGATGGAGATCTCTTCACTCGAAGAGCTGCCCTATTCACACCGGACGATTCAGAATTCAACGTGTTAAACCACGGAGATGTGTGGTTCAATAATATCTTGTTCAAGTAAGCTCAAGCCCTATTTTAGCCTCTTAGTAATACATATCTACATGTTTCCCTCATGTCCAGGTACGATGATGGCAAAGCTGTTGAAGTGTGCTTGGTTGATGTGGCTGTTCTACGTTGGGCATCACCATGCACAGATCTGGCTTATTTCTTCTTCTCATCAACGACTCCAGAATTCCGTGAAGTCCATCTGGATGCCATGCTCAGCTTTTATCAATCAAAACTAGCCTCTTTCTTGAGCCAACTTGGCGATGATCCCACCTTGTACCCCCTGAGGTGAGTGTCTATTTGTTAATTTGTGGGGTATTATCACCTCAGATGACTCTTTGTAACAACTTGACTCCGTTGACAGCCAATTGAAAGTGGATTTCAATAAGTACGCCTTAGTGGGGTTTGTCATGTCACTTTGGACCCTGCCAACAGTTTTGATGGACAAGAACCTATCTCAGAAGGAAGAGGAGCCACAGACGGTTTTGACAGACGTTCCCTCTGGCCAAAGTGGTGATTTGCAATCGCAACTAAACTCCATGGTCTACGGCAATTTTATGGATATGGTCAAAAGGGGTGTCTTCTCACTCTAGATATGTCCTGGTGTCTTCCTAAGGGCACCGAAACCATAATAATCCATCTGAATCGGCCCATTCATCCTGCAGCTACAGATGGTCACTGCTGTAAACCATTATCATTTCAAGAGGTTATAACCTGAACTAGTTTCAATTCACGACCCTTAGGCCCTTAGACATTAGCCGCTATGTATTCTAGTTGGAACGTTTCAAGTCGGAAGAAGATGGACAGATGATTCTAACCTGTAAGGAACAGAATTAATAAAAGTGATTTAGAACCCCGTCATTTCCGTAATCAAGCATGGTTAATGCGGTTTAGTGTTACGAGCTCTAAAGCTTCATCGTTCTTATTCAACGATGATCGAGTCGGCTCAGATATAGCTTAGTAGTTATAGCAAAGTAGACCTGTGTGTTTTTATGGGCTACTTGATTCATGAGAGCGATCAGTACCAATGCAATGCGTAAAAGCGATTTTTGACCATCGCTCGGTGAATGCAAAAATGCGCGCTTACGGGTGCCAAATCAGGATAGATCTTCGACGTCTTTCATCCGGATGGCCTGACTAACTGTATCAAAGCGATGGCCGAGATGAACCCCAGTTCTTAATCCTATGAATTACCGTCTTAAATTGGGCACTTTGCCAAAAAAAAGGAATCTCGAGAGCGTAAAGATCTGCGTCCCTTCGATCGCGTGAGACTGATTAGAATGACTGGCACATTATAAAACGATCATTTTGCCGTAAATTACATTCAAATTTTCGCTTGATACCAGCGAATCATGGCGTGGTTAGGAAAGAAGAAGCCGAGACGAAGATTCATTTTGAGGCTTGATGAGGAAGCATGCCATCGAATCCAATGATTTAATTTGAATCCTCAATGATACCAAACAAAGCTAGACAACAACGGATACGCCAAGGATCCCATTACGAGTCGATCACATGATAAACCACCCAAGATCACGGCATTCCAAGGATTTGCCGACGACCATTGCAAAATCAACGTGTGAAAGGATGTATTTGACACAACTAATGATTCTGACAAACCCTGATCAAGTACGACTTGGATTACAGTCATTTAAGGGAATAGAGGCATTTTGGGCTCGTCAATAACGGTCAAAATATGGAAACATCTGATTCACAATCGAGACTTTGGTCTAATGGTTTTGCCGAATTCCAAAAATATGGCGCCGCGTTTTTTACTAGGATTCTTTAAATCAAACATACTTTTGGTCCAAATGGTAACTATCATATTGATTTTATTCACTGTGCTTGGATGTAGTTTTACAGACTGTTTTATCGATTGATAATTCGTAGAGAGAAAAGTTTTGGGTCAAGTTTCGGTTTATTAAAGCAAAATGAAATCAAAAGTAGACATGCACCAAAAACCTTGAAACATGTTTGCTCCTGTACCAAAAAACCAAAAAAAAAATTATGGGCACACCAGATATTTCTCTAGATATTTGTTATTTTTCTCGTAATTTTATCTACAACCAGATATTTTTGCTTTCAATTCAACCCATTTTCAGATTCTCTCTGTCACTCTATACAAACAGTTACTAAAGTCTTTTGCTTTAGGAGATCGTTGAGCTCCCTTAATAAAAGGGCCGTGCTCATTAGTTATGCGCTCTTAAGCACAGTCTAACGTTATCTTTTTCGCATGATTTAATCTTCAAATCATTTCCTACTGTATCTTATGGTTTTCATTGCTCGACAGAGTAGCTTAAATTCAACTACCTAAGTTGCTTTTAGCTTTTGATTGAGAGAACCTAAAATACATTTGACAATTCGTTGACAACAAAATTCAAGAACAATCTGGCAGCAGTGTTTGTTGTCAAGAAAGAAATATATGTGATTGTCAAATATTGCCATTGGCTACTTAACCTCGAGTGTATCCTCACGACCTGTAATTGCTTAAAGATGATCGCATGATCATCTGGATGCTCTCTAAGATGTCTACGAAGACACCACCTCCCGTCAGGATCTGCCAAAGCTTGCTCATTTTTCATCTCCCCAGTTCTTCACGTGTCTGTCTAGGACTCTGGGTACTGGGTAGTATCAATTTTTCAACCATTCCGCTACAATGGTAATCGGGTGGAGATAGCGAGCGATCGACTAGGCCATCCAATCTCCAACTGATGCTGGCTATGTCTCTCTCCCCATCCATCAAATATTCCCAGAGTAATTAAACGGCTTCAGATGCAAACGGTCTATCCCAACAGCCACAACCCCCAAAACCAGCTATTAAATCGTTATTAGAGGGCTTTGTGCAAATCCTTGACGACCTCCCGATGAATGACACCTACAAATCCACTTGGTGTTTAAACAAACCAAGAATTTGGGGGCGTTGCGGAGCAAATTTGAAGAATTAAGCTAAAGCACGCCGCAAAATGAGTTTTGCAAGATGCTTCTTAATGATGTCTGGGTCACAAACAGCTACATGTGAGATGAGTTTGGTTGAAGAGGATGGATTGACGACCACTTTCAGAAGTCTCATCAACAATATGTTTGGGCATGCACTCCATTATTTCTGCCAAATGACCAAAGATTGGACAAAAGCGCCATTTGGCGATCTTCTTTCAGATGCATTACGCATTGTAAGCACTCACTTTGATGGGCTTGTGGATAACGGAAGCCATTAAAATGAAGATTCTTGACTAGGTCTAACTGTCCTCGAGGTGAAGAACAACACCATGTGTTTAAACACCAACTTATGCATGATTATTTGATCTTCAGATTGATTTCAAATCCAATTTCCAGGTGATTGTTTCCGGTGATTTCCTGTCAGACAGGGTGATCGATTGAATTCAGGTATCGGAAGCCTTGAGATTTCTTCTCACCCTAGTTCCGACTCAATTAGATCCCAAGTCGAATCTTTGGTAGACCAAGTGTCAAAAAAACTCCCAAATAGGCTAAGAGCCGATCGAGGGAAGTTTTTTTCATTCATTTGAGTCTTGTGACTAACTTAATTGTAGGGAATTCCTAATTTCGTCACCTGACTTTGAGCGTTTCGTTCGACAATTTGAGGCCTTTGGAATAACAACTTTACCTTTTTTACAATAGGGGGCTAAGTATCGTATGATTTTGCCCTATTTGTAGAACGTATTTGTAAAATTAGTCGATCATATTTCGCGCGAGGGACTTACGGAGGGATGAGGCAAAACGATTTATCAAAGGAGCATGGTTTGCAAATATTCACTCGATTCGTAATGACAATATATAGCCAGTTTTTCCCTTTACTTGGGATATAAGGGGTCTTAAAAGTGGACTTGGAATATATCTAATTTGTTCTGAAAAGGAAGCCTTTGTTTACATTAAAATTACGTAATTTCAATATCAAAAACAGGAGTGCATTGAATAAAACTTAATTGACATAGATTTGGGGTTGATCCCAACCTCTTTTGCACAGGGAGGAGATAATTGCATTTAATTACATTTTTCATGTGATTTGAAAACTCTATTAAAAGAAAAAAAAGAAAAAAAGTGGGCAATGAGAACAATCACTTCTGTTTCGCACTGTCATCTTTGAAAGGAATCAAAGTTACCTCTAGGTTTAGGTTAAGCATTCTTCAGATAAATGAGTCATCAAAAAGAATAAAAAGCTCAGAGCCGTCTTTTAGACCACTTTTCGAAGTGTTAAATAGACCGGATGAGAGTATCGTTATTTCTTGTCGTCTCAAACACGAGTCAAAGTACTACATACGTCATGCCAAATTGCATCGGCAGTTTATTTTGCCGTTGAATAGTACCGGCAATTAATATTTCTGCAAATGCCATCGGAAATTGGTAACGAGGATTTATTGGCAATTGTTCGTCGTATCGCACCGAGTCTAATGTGTTTTCTTGAACTTGAGAATGAGGGAGGAGGATCAGCCCTGACATTTGATGCATGCTTATTCCCGGTCCCGCCCCCCAAAAAATCCCGCTCCCCCTCATTAGTCTAAGATTTCACATTGCAATAAACCAAATCAAATGAGGGTCTCCTTGAACTCCTCATTCCCATCAAAGATCTCTATCATGAAACCATTTGGCATTCCTGACAAGAGACGTTCAAGATCAAACACCTTCCAAAATTCCTCCGGAAGTTTTCTTCAAGATTCACAGCAACCATTAGGAACTAATAAGAGTTGGCGGCCTGTCGCTCCTAAAATTACCCCTAACACGCCATTTGCAATTACAAGTCAATTATGAATATTAAGTCTGAGAGAATCTCTTTATGGCTACCCTTGACCTTCTCAATTGGTAAAAAACTTGTGGACCTGCTCAATAAGGATTAGTGAAAGGACGTAGGAATTTGATCTTCCCATGATGCATCACACTGAAGAGGAGAGCGGAAAAAGATTTGCATGCTTAGAAAAAAAGAGGCTCTGTTCTTATATTGAATGAGAGACTCAGTGAATCCTTTGAAGGCACTTTTAGTCAATTAGACGACCCTGACATCTTCAATTTGAACTGCCAATGTTCTGAGCTCCTGAGAATGAATAGGGCTCAAATGAATTTCCCACAGAGGCGAGGATAGACATACTTCAGGTCCCGCTCACTCACTCAAATATGCCTCGACGACGAGATTTATTGGCCGATCATGTGTCTTGCAAATACTTTCTTGGCAATGCCAGCTCTTCAACGCATATACCATATGTGTTCGATCCCTTCACAAGTCAATTTGAGGTGCATAATCGAGGAATCTTCGTTCATTTCAAAGTTCAAAATTGACTCAAAATGGATGACGATCTTGATGACGCTTTTAGATTGGCTCTTAAAGGCAAATGAGAGACAAGGAAATGCCAAATGGACTTGATGAGGCTATGAGGTCATCACCGAAGGGCCTCTTTTTGACCCATCACCATGATACATTCATTACTGGCGTTGATAAACTATCTTTGCAAGCGAATGTGGTGACTTATGAGTGCGCTGGAGGTGATGGTAGAAGAAGAATAAAAAAAGTTGAGTTTCTGTCTGTGACTGGAATTCTAATTGACACTGATGGCTGCACAAAAAAGCACAACTCTCACAACATACTTACTCATTTCCTCAATCAAAAATGCAATCATCTTCATCCAACTCCTTAGTAGCACATTTGCTCGTCTGCTGTCAGAGGCAGATAGAACTTGCCTCTTGGCAGTGTTTACGTTTCTATTCCATTGAAGGAGATAGATGTACGGTAACCGGAACCACAGTTCAATATACAGTTGATGGCTAAATTATTCATCCCTCTATCGAAATTTCTGAATGAAAAATTGGTATAGCAGATTTTTAGTAATGAAAAAATCAGGAGGGATTAGAAAAGGGTTTTGATTCCTTTGCAATGCTTGTCGAAAAAGAAAAAAATAACTCATTATTTTCCAGATATCTTTAGATGATTATTTTTCCTTTTGACAAGAATAAAATTTCATCCTACTTGTTGGAGTGATTAACCACAGGGACTAAGAAGAGTTTTGGCGGAAAAAATGCGCAATAGTATGTCTCTTGGCTGTAACAAAATTTGAAAAAAAATCATCCGAAATATGCAGTTTCGAAGAGCTGTGTAGCTTCTGCAATATATAAGATGGTTCACAATTGCGATTAAAATTCCATTTTTTTGGCAGCACCATATGGTTCTTCGAAAACTTTATTCATTACACAGATAGTCTGCTCTTGGTTTAATGAGCATGGCTGAAACCGAAATTTTGGTTCATCAACAATGCCCCGAAGTGTCCCGAACAACACGCTAAGAAACATGCACAGAAAAAAGGTTTGAAGAGGTGTACAAAAAAAACCTTGTCATTTTACATGTCACTGCTTTTGTTGTTAACTGTATTGTAATGGCTTAAACGTGTACTTCAACTAATCCTGTGAGACTTCAAACTCAAATTTAAGTGGCATCGATGTGACAAAACAAATTCACGAAAAACAATGACACAATGGTAGAGTTCGTGCAATTCAATCATGTGCCAATCAAATCAAAACTTACATGAATCATTTATGCCAACTAACAATTCAAATTGTAGCTCAGATGTCCAAGTTGACAGGGCAAACCTTTCCGTTTTTTCCAACAAACAAACGAAACCAGAAGCGTTTGTCGTTTCAGCATTCGTGGGTCGCCCTTTACGTCAAAACAGGACTTTAATTCGCAGGCGTAAAAATTGCCTTACCTCTGAGTGCGTCTGTCCAAATGTGACCGTAATTAACCTACTTAAAAGCCCATCAAGTTCGCATGAAAGTGGGCAGGCATTATAGGCACATATGGTCGTATCCATGACTTTTGTAGCTCGCTATTAATGTCGTGCCATTTTGTTACGGCGTCTGAAAACTTATGCTCGTTTAAGTGGACACGGTATTAGGCCTGGCGTGATTACTGTTATCATTAATATTTTTGCGAATCTCATGACTCGGATGGATGGATGGTGTACTGATTGGTTGTGGTGGTAGTCCCTAATGACTAATGAGACTTGGGACGGCAAACCCACCATGTCATGACTTATTTGAGAGAATTGTGCGATGGAAGGAGTGCTGCAGGGTTCATCATGCACGCCCATCGAGAACTTGATTCAAGGAAACAATTTGATCAATCACGATCAGTTGATAGAAAATGGGTTCTTCACCAGGCCTCATTTTTAGCATTTCCTTCCCACAGATGAAACGTCGATCGATTCCAACTTTTTTCTTTAAGTGGGGGCCTGATATTCCTCTGTCTTGTTTGTGGATCTAGTCATCGAGTTACAAAGCTATCAACAAATGGAGTTGAAAAATAGGAACCATCAACAATGATTTCAATAAACACCACCCTTGTTCATCCCCTCCCATCAATTCAGAATGACACGCAGCAAACCTGGCCAAAACCAGCATGGCATCGAATCTGTCTTTGGATTCTGGAAGGGGACCGTAATATTCAGTGGTTCCCTTCCTTCGACCATATACATTCGCCATGTACGATACACATACTATATTTGCGTTGAAATGGCTAGCAAAACGAGATCAAAATAAGGACTGGCAGCTTCTTGACAACGAAAACATGAGTGTCTCAAACTGGAGTCTAACAACGTGGTTATTTTAGATTCAAAACTTGTTGAGGTGGTGTATCAACAGGTGAGAATAAAATGGATAGAATTGAACCGCTAAAAGTTGTGGAATGAGGTGATTCATTCGTGAAAAATGAGCCGAACAAACCATCGACCACAATTCAATAAAGGAGCGAGACCACTGAGAGCTTCCAAACTTCCAACCAAGTAATTAATCCTGGATTTGTTTCTGTTCCGGTCACAGATGGGAATCCAGTAGTACTCTTGATCTTGATCCACTTTATGGAGCCCATCTGATACGAAGGCTTTGAAAAAAGGTGTTTGTGAGACAGACAGACGAAATATTCAACCATTAAAGGCGAATGCATTAACCATTCCTATCCCCAAGTAGGAATAACTTGGGGCTAAAGAGCACTATCATGTCTACAGTATATGGGCATTCAATAATTGTCTGACGCGAGATTCGGCATCGTTAAGATGGCTGAAAAAAGTGATGGAAATCTGTTCATAGATTTTGGTATATCTCTAGAATCCTTCTGCGTAATCAAAGTACGACATGGATACAAATGGGGAATTGATGATAGTGTTACGGAACAAGATGATAAAGGCACTAATAATAATTCAGCCTGTGGTTAGATCAAGACTTTATGGGCGGGCATGAAGTTGATATTGGATGGACCAACGCCCCCATAAAAACCACACCGTTTTAATCCTAGCCTCTCAACATTGGCTTGATATGACTTGTTCTTTGATATGGTTGTAAAGAACATTGAGTGGAAAATTACTCACTTTGACAACATGATGAGAGTGTTTGCTGATGCTCTGAGAACCCTTGATGCTAATTGTGTTTGACTCGTAAAATCCTAAATAGAGATGCTTTACAACCCCACTCTCTCACATAAATACGCATCAACTTCCTCATTCCACAAGAATTATCTTCGGATTGGCCTGTTTATCATTAAGAAAACACAACAACTTGATGCCTGATTTATAGAGACGGGTATTTAGTGAAAATAAAACGATGATGACATTATATGGAATAAAATTCCACGTTCGCGGAAACGGCTCATCATTTCCAAATTGAACTCAGTTGAATTCAAGTTAGAGTCGCAATAAAGGTGCTCTCGATGTTGTTCTCCTATCAGGAACAAATGCAAGGCTCTAATTTCACCTCACAAGATTTCAAGTTGTTTGATCCTGGCAATTTCTTTGAATGTGAATTTTTATTCAATTTAACGTCCATTTTCTTATTTGCACCAAAAGCCAGTGTCGACGTAAAACAACATCTCTTGTTTTACAACTTTTTTTACCAAAGCAAAACAAACATGGAAACCATTGCAAGCCTGTTCGAACATTAATTTTTCCATACAATCAGCACAGGTCATCATCATCATCATCATCATCATAAGACACAGAGATCATTATCCTTATTACTCCAGGATGATCTAATTGTTTCAGCGATTCCGTTTCTGGAGCTAGTTGCCGTGCCAAATCCCCAACAACTAACTCGCTTAGTCATTAAATCCAACATATCAATTTTTTTTTCACCCACCTCTCATGCACGAGCCAACAGAAACCCCTGGAGGACATCCTTCAGAACCATCACTCAAATTCTTAGATTGACAACCTCGAGGGGAAACGAACTGGGACATATCTATTAAGGTTCCAACATATTCCCAAGAATTCAACCCAACCCTTAGAACTGTTTTAATAAGACTCTTTTCCGGCCCAACCTTTTACAACCCAACTCTTATTAAGTGACCTTCGTGACCCGATAATATAAAAATCGATCCCCATCCAAGGAACATCCAATTAGGGACGTCAATGATGCTCTAATGTGGAAACGAAACGGTCATTTGACCGGCTAGGCCTAGAATTGGCTCATAAAATCCCATAAAAGCTTGGTTGGGCTTAATTTTTTCCGACATCATGACAAGCAATATATTCGGACGAGTGGCTGGAGCTCATGATACTTGGATAATGGCCAAAAGGTGTCGTTTTTTCTCTTTCATAAAAGCCCCTTCTCAGTGTTTGATGAACGGACGAGTGGCCACAATCTCGGGGTCTTCTATTGAGTGACTTAATTAACTCCTTGAAAAGCGGGTTCCTCAGGAAAATCTTGACTCGCGACTTCTTACAACAACGACACTGAACCCCCTGATGAACACGAGGACATTGGCCCATGCATACTATTTGATGAAAGTCGCGGAAGCGACTTGTGAAAATCACCCGAAGCGGAGTTTGTAATTAGAACTCGCCTTTTGTATAGACTCGCCATAATTTCTTCGAGGAGACGTCCAAATGTCATCTTGGCGAGAGAACTATATACTATGTGAGTAGTGCCGTTAAGGTTAATATTGATTGTTCATGCTTGTCATTGAAACACGTAAGCACTTTTGGCCAGACCTTGATAATGGCTTATCTATGGGGCAGGTTTGTGTCAAATTTACTAATGTTGAAATCTCATTGTATTTACCAACAATGACCACTTTCCAAGAAGTTAAAATTACATTTACATATTTGAGCATTTACCACGTGGAGGTCAAGGGGGGGCTTCATAAAGTAATTTAATCGTCATAAACGTACCTAATTGCAACAAACAAGCAACAATAAAAATCACAGAGTTGCTTGTTCATAAATGATCCTGTGACCGACTAGACGCTTCCTTCCTTTATAAAGTGCTCCAACAATAGTCATCATCGGGGTTTCTTGGTAGAGTAGCACTCCAAGTTCGAATAGGCTTTGAGCTGTTCAGTCAAAGACTATCGAGGACAGAGATTCTCGCCAAGTTGACATGTAACAGCACTCTCGCGTTTGTTTCTGCCGGAATATGGATGAAGGAAGGCTCCAGCTGATCATTGGGAGCATTTACAATAAATCCTGCTGATCTTCGTTGCCCGGTTGGAGGTTGGTTGTTGGTTGGAGGTAACTCAATGGGCTGCCAGCCAAAGTCCAAGCGCAAATTCATGACGCCAAACATTGGCTTACAACCAAGTTGGAACATTAAGAAGTCAAGGTCGTCTTTTGGCAAGTGACAATTTAATGCTTAAATCTGGGTAAACGCCGTTTTTTAACCTCATCCACCTGATCTTTCTATTTACGTTCAAGTGAGTGAAGCGAGCTCAAATCTCAAAACTAAATGGGGGCTCATGAGCAGATTAGATGGGAGGAAATGACCCATGTAAGGGATTTTTTCAATCAGGCCGAGAACGAGAAGAAGGAGGCAAAAATCGAGAATCATCTCGAAACGGAAACCGTTCAACTCATAATGCAATGGTCGAGTCCATTTGTTTCCGCATTTCCATACACATGAATGACTCCTCTGTGTGTGTCAATTCAATTTGGGTTTGGAAGCTATTGAATATAATTACCATTGTTAGGTAAATGAGACTCCATTACGCCGTGAGGACCATCAAAATAGTCGAACCTAGAGCGACATAACTAGCACCAATGTGTACCAAACCCAATCATTGGTATTTGCTTCTGAGAACGCCCTTGTTTAACTCAAGGCTTCTTGATTCGGTACGAAAGTCGACCCCCCGATGAATCAAGGTCTAAAAAACGGGTAAACTGATAATCAACACCAACGGCATCACCTCTCGTTAGCTCCTTGATGATGTCTCTTGTCTCGAATCTCTGACATAACTTTGGACAATGGATCGTCTCCAAATTTGTATCAATCACCATTAACTCACCTAAAATCAACCGTTGCCCTTATTCGATCGTGCAAAGCTCATGACATCATTGGGTCGAACCAGTAAAAAACCCTCAAAATCGAGGACTTCTTAGAATGATGGTATTCTATCTTCTAAATTGCATTTTTGGGTAACTTCCAAATCAACATTTAAATTTGGTCAAATATTTGGATTATCAAACCATTTAAGGGGCCGCTGATTAAATAAATCATTAACATTGTCAAAATATTTGTTTTACTAACGAATACCAGTTGTGAATAAATTCAATTTCTACCCGATTTAAAATTCTGGAACCTATTTTTTTATTATATACATCATAAGAAACTGGGCACTAAGTAGTCCATGATGACACCGTGATATTGGCGAGATCCCTCTTGACAAGATCAGCGTTTCGCATCGTTCAAATCACCAGCCTGTTGAGCTCAAATGGAGGTACAATACGGTTCTTGAATGGTTAGAAGGAAGATTGTTCGGAGGAACGACGAGCTGGTTGTGGGCAACCACAATAAACTGCGGCAACCATTCAGCTTTTCATTCTCAGAAGAGGACTTCTCGAGACGATTAATTCAATCACCCCCGATGCATCTTGTCGGGTAATCCACAAACCAAATGTACTAACATTTCATCGTGGACTCGGATCTGCTGACAAGTACACATAAACATTGATACGGACATTGTACTGAATGTATGCAGAGGGACGGACAACTGGATGGACTGGACCAGACAGTTGATTAAACGATGACCTCAATAGGTAAGGTTGCTCGGGATTGATCGAGCATGAATGAACATAATTCAAGTCATAAAAATTGGCATTCTCGATTGATTTTGCCTTGAATGTGGAATGAGTGAGCGGGGTTCATGCACGTGTAAAGCGATTGTGAAAAGCAAGGAAAAGCGTAATTGCTAGGTCGGATCCAATCAATCTAAGTTGCTAGCGTTCTAAAAGGCACCTTTCATCTCTAAATGATGGCAATAACCATGCTATATTGTCCTTCCGTATTGTTAAACCCACGCAAAATGGTTGAGTCCACTTGTAATTGCCTCAAAACACCTAATTAATAGCTTTCTTGGCGGAATTGAAGGAAATAAGTGGTCACACTCCAAGGTCACAGAGAACCACAGAACTAGAAAGGATGAGATGGTGAAGAGCAAGCTCAATGAACAAGGGAATGGTGACACTACAAGTCATTGAGTCATAAATCTAAGACTGTGACAATTAAGTTGACTTTTATGTCGAGCGATTGTTTTTGCACAATGAAGTAGTGCTGAACCCTCGGGTCAGTTCACACCAGTTTAAGATATTGCATGAGAGTCTTTGCCAAACAATTGACACTTAAGGGTGATACTTGAGCTGAATTCCCTTGTGGGTTGATGATTGAGATAGATACTATTTGGCAGTTATCCACCTTGAAGATTTAGCATCTGAGCTCTGTTTCTAAAGAAGGAGCAACCTATGCCTTGAAACAAACGGAAGTCACAACAATGGGATTCAGTGTGAGCTATTTGCTACTGGCCCCTATGCGCTTGCCAGGAATATCTATAATCTGATCCAATATCTGAAATATATGGTATTGATTGTTTGATTTGAAATGATATAAACCTTAAGAACTCTGCAGATTTGAAACATCCTTATTCGATTGCATGGAAATAGCACTCTTTACAAACATTCTTCATCATTTGGACAACTAACTTTATCTCAGCCCTTCTTCAAAAGGTCAGTGTCATGTTAGTATACTAAATAGACTCATTAGCAGCCACAATCTACAACGATTAGGTCATTGCTCGAGGGTCAAAATGACAACATCCGTCTCTAGCCCCTCTTAATCTTAAGCCTGGTAGCCAGTATCACAATTGTTCATGCACGTAATCTTAGCAGGTTGGTGTGACTGATGTTAATAACCCCATGTCTGGTATTGACAACACATGCAGTGCAGAAGCATGTCGTGACATTGCTTGCCTAGAACAATAAAGATGCTTGGCACTCCTAATGTACATTTAAAACGACACTAGTCATGCATCATTTCGGAACTGGTGAGGTTTGTATAATTATTTTCTGTTTTGGTTGGGTCCATGCGACCAAATTTTTGATCAGACTACTTCATGCCACAACCTTCGCCTGCAAATTGAATTCATCCAAAAGCCATGAACCTACTGAACCTACTCGTCGGACTGTTTGCGAGTAAACCAATTTTGGATGCGTCGCCCTCCCCTTTTGCAATAGTTTCAATTTCAATCGAAAATAAACAACGGACACCCTGAGGTTTTTCAGCACGACTGATCAATTTTGCCGTTGATTCTTACGTGTGCTTAAAGTTGCGTAAGGTAAAGGGTGTATAGCGACCTATTGGGCAAATGATCGACCACGCTTAATATTAATGAGCATCCCTAAGCAAAATTGTCAGCTCAACTGGATGGAATGAAGCGTGACCAGTGTGAGATGTTCCTTGAAGGCATGATTCAGTGAGCACCCTTTGATATATCTTGAGCGAAGGGGGGCAATACGAAGAAAGAGTAAACTCTAATGAACCATATCCAATTGGCAATAGATGACAAATTATTCCTTTAAAACGTTGAGGGGTTATGTGATCCGTTTGAGTTCGGATGATGCCGTCGGAATGTATCAAAACATCAAAATCCCTCAATGCGGTTTGAATTGACAAGTCATTTCAGTTGATTTGGAGGGCACTTCTGGGCCCCCATCATCCAAAGCTACTTTTGGTATTAATCCTCAGGGGTCCAATATTTAACCTATCAGGCTCAGTTTTTGGAGTGGGGAGCGATGCTCCCGCGTTTTATTAGTGTTAATATTGATGCAATTGTAGCCTTTTTTGAAGTATTTATGATGGTATCAAATTTTCCTGTTTTGCTTTTCGGATATTGATTGAGAACTCATCGTGGAAATGTTTTTATTCCCAGTCCTCGAAACGGTTTTTATCACCAAACCGCTTGGTTGCGGTCAAACACTTTTGGTATTGGAATTTGGACTTTGGTCACGAGCATGTCCAGGATTTTAATGAATGTTATTTCTCAGGAAATGAATAATTTTAATTACTTCTCTTTGACTTGTGTTAGATATTTCTTGTGCTCGATGTGGTTCCTTTTTATGGGTCAATTGGTTGGCTCGATTTTCATGGTTCATTTTAGCAGGAAATACACTTTCGCCACTTTGGGTCTCGGTTAGTTAATAAACCCTTTGTTTGGAATCATATTTGATGTTCGAGGAACAGGAAATTATTATATTGGGAAGTTTGCCTGTGGTGTCCAAAACGTAACCTAACCGCTAATCTACATCTAAATGAAGGATTTATTCGAATATATCAATTCGATCCGTAATCAAGCACTCACTAGAGCCTTAAAACCAGTTCAATAAGTCGGAAATGGATCATGAACCACTCTAATTTGCAATTCCTAATCGACTTTGACCGCAAGAATCTCATCACATAAAAATCACACTCGCACATCTTCTTTTACTCTGAGAGAGAAATCCCCATGATATCCAACTTCAATGGTGCATGCCAAATTGAATTGAGTCTTTTCACTTCCTTCTGTTGTCTACTTCAAACCAACAACCATCCAAGCTGATGTCTTCTTTTGTGGTCACCACTCTATCTCAAGTGTCTTCATTAGCAAAGTGGCTTATGAAGTCCAGAGGCAGCTGGATGGATATATAGACAGATAGATACATAGATGGTGTGGTGGTGTAAAAAGATTGGAGATGATTCGGCACTCCTACTGAGATGTTAGAGGAAAATCTTTATGGGGATCTGGCCGGTACTAATTATTTCCATGTCTTTCTCTTAGCTTTTCATGAAAGGAATCCATTCAAGTGAATTCAGAAGTGCATCATATGAATGCGGGAAGAACAAATCGGAATAATGATTTGAAAAAGTTCGACTTGGCAAGTGGATCGCAAGTGGATCTGAAATGAGCTAATTTTTCTTGCATGTTGTACAACCATCGTTCACTTTGAATTAGACTCGGATGTTCTTTCTCAAATTCAATTTATAATGAGCTTTAGTTTCATTAAGCGTAGCTTGGAGCTTGGCTGACAATCAAGGATACTTATTTTTTTTATAAAATGCAATTAAAACGCTTTTTCACCGGGAGAAAACTTTCAACAGTGGTATCATATTTTGAAATCAATCCTTTTTTAACAATAACAAACATTTTTAAGGTCGGGTGACCATTTCGAAGAACAATTTTCCTTGCAAATGTTTCCAAATCCTAAAATGCTGAGTTTATTTAGGCCTTCTAAAAGTAGATCCTGCTTTTTTTGATTACATCTAATATTGCTTAAAACCGGACTTGAAATTCTGGACGATTGGACTTAACATTGATTGTCTTTCCGATTCAAAGTTAAGAGTCCGTTTATACAAGAAGTGCAGACGCCAATAAGCGCCATTTTTCCTTGATGTCACGGCATTCAGTAAACAATAACATTTAAACCCTGACGATTGGAACTTGGGGTCCTATTGTGAAAAATACATCTCAACTAAAAGAAGCTTCATCCAGGACAATTAGATCCTGATTCTTCTTTCATTCAATAACGTTATCCATTTGTGGCTTGAAAGATATTATAAAGATCTCAGTTCTCGAGGTAAAGTACTCTTTTGAGTAAGATAATTTCTACTTTCCGTGTTTCAAGTCTTTGGCGTCTATTTAGATGACAAGTCAAAACGATTTGTTTTAGAGCCCATCCTGGTTCAAGTTTGAAAGAAGCCGTGAAGAATATACTTAACTTTTGAAAATTTCCAAATGTGCTACCCATTTCCGCACCATTGTTCACTGAAATTATTTCTCTTTGGCTCCCAAACAAGTGAAGCATTGATTCAGTCTTTTCTTGACGAATTTGAGATACGAGACAACTCTAGAAATATTTTTCTTCAATAGCATCAATGAGAAATTTGCTTTTCTTGAATCTACTCTCAGAAATTTTTGAAATAATTATCTTTCTAGTGTACCGTAATTTGTTCTTTTTCGGTCATCATCAGTGGAAAAACAAATTGTAGAAGTATCCCTGCGTAGTCAATTCAATGCTACCCAAATTGCATTTATTTTTTCTCCAATTTTACTAGTCATTTGCGTGCCTTCATAGTTTATTTACAATATAAGAGGTAAAATCTATCTCGTCATTAATTTTTTGGTTCACAAAAGTGTTTTTCCATGAACTAATAAATAATTCTGTCCCAAGTTATTGATAGTATGTTGGTAAAATCTTTTTTAAGGATATTTTGACTCCTATTTCCAATATGATTCACACATATGTTGATATTTTCCTTAAAATAATACCTAAACAATTTTTGTGTGTTCTTTCGACCCACCAATATGCAACATTTTTTTTTGCAACATAAGTACTCTTCACATCAAACGTTCTCCACAACATTTACTTTGCTTAATCGAGGATAAAGTTCTTTATACATTTTTTCCTCCACAAAGCTCAAAACCTTTAACGATTTCATTATTCAAATTTGGCTTACCTTTTGAAAGCTGTAGGAATTAAATCCAGCCCACCCTTGAAGGCAACTCGAGCTCAACAGCAAGCAGAACAGCACACCCTACAAAAAACATGGATACCTACTTAAGTCTGATAAATGGGAAAAATGAGCACAGCTCCATATTCACGATATCTCAATTAAATCACCATTGCAACCCATTTTTTCGCTTAGCTTGGACATCTCTTAGATCACGCATACCTTCATGTTGATGAATGTTAATGCCCTCAAAAAAGGAGTTCAATGAGAAGGGCGAGGTTCTCCTTAGGTCACTGACTTGATGGTTCACAGCAATGTTCTAAATCGGAGATTAATGGGAGAAGTCACCCGCTCGAGAGCCAAATCGCAACTGAGGCGCCTTTCCCGCTTACAATTCAAAAACAGGGAACACAACAAATCTTCCCCAAAAGATACACACACGTCTTCGAGGGTGGCAGTTTATGTTGCCTGCATTAAAAAAGTGTCGCCATACCAAGAAGCCAAGTCAGTTGGATCCATGGCAACAAACGGGGGTCCTTGCCAAAAACATTGGACACGCCAGTGCATTCACTCCACACGCTCATTCGTACAGAGTCCTATCGACAATACTTTTACCTACCCTGTATATAGCAATAGTAGAGAGGATGAAGTTTTGGAGTGAGTGAGCTTTTATTAGAGCGCTCTACGTCAACGATGAGTAGAGCGTAATCGGTGGAATGATAAGGATTATGGCGAGGCTCCGAACGGTTCGAAAACCTAAGCCACATGAATATGTATCGAAGAGTCCGATAGAGATCTGACATTGGTTTAGTCTTGTGATGAGTAATATAGTACGTTGAATGAGTGTATCTAGAGTTGTTGATGCAAACACTTCCTCAATGATGTCTTCAGAATTGGGGAAAAATTGGGAGTCATGATTCCCTGTCGAGGTCTAAATCAGGATAAAAACCATCGAAGATTCATGCCGAGGATACTATTAATGGCTTAGTATGAAGTGAACGGATCTTGGGATTCGTATTTTATGGAGGTTAGTTGGGCAATGAAGTGGGGATAATATTTTACAAGTTGTGCAATAATGCGAAGAATGTGAGTTAACAGGTGATCAGGGTGACAAAGCAGGAAATCTAGGAATGACGACTTTCAGAGGAATTGTCAGACCAACTAATCAGACAGAGACTTTGAGTGATACCAACATTTTCGTTAAACCTGTTCTGACGAACGGACTTGTTACAGTCCTTGAATAGGACCATGGATGAAATTTGTTTTAATTGGGATCGGCAACATTCCAATGGATAATAAGTCAAGAAAAAATGTGCGTAAAAGGGCATGGACACATTTGTAGCTGGCCTTTGGCCATTCAAACAGTATTTCAATGAAAGAGAGCCGATATAATGTGGAGAATAATAAGCAATTTTGTTCCTATTTTGACTCAAACTTTCTGCACAACTATAAAGCTAACAAAGGCACAAAATGTTTTTCAGTCACCCTTTGTTTCAATATCGTGAAATATAGTTCAGTATTAGTCTAAATTGTTGTCACCCGAAGTTGTAGCGATAATTTTGATTTCGGTTTCAATTAAGATTATTGAAATAGAAAAAAGAAAAGCCTCGTAGGAATTTGAACTTGAGGTAAATATATACATTATATATAATTCGACCAAGCCCTTTTTCGATCCAAACCATCATTTGTTTCCTTATGGATGAACCATATTAAGCAATTTATTTTTATCCTTTTTATTTTCTTTCTCATTCTTGTAAAGAAGGGGAAGAGCGAAGAGGACTGATAAAAACGCAGTAACAGAAGAAAAAAGAAACATGGCAAAATGAAAAAGAGGCATAAAAACGACAATTTCACCTATTCTTTTAAAAATGAATGCCTTACCCAGGCCTTGTAACAGAATTGAACAATACCGATTTCTTTATTTTGGGCAAAGGAACGAAATTCCAGATGATAGGTGAAATTCTGATGTACATAATGAAAAAAGTAAGGAAAACAGTTACTTACTATGTATTTTTTATGTTTAAAATCTTGAAACAACTTGGGAAATTCTCCTTTTCACCTCCTGTCTCCTGTATTGATCTAATATTTTGAAATTGATGGCCTTAAAGATCACAAGAAAAGAAAAAAGCAGGACGTAACAAGCGAAAATGAACTAAAAACATTTGATTACAGTGAGTCTCGTTTCATTACAATTTTGGAAATTTGCTTATGAAAAAGCAACCAATCTCCAACTGACAATGTCTTTATTTGTCTAAGGATGCAGTAATGAACACTTTTCTTCATCAAGTGGCTTCATTTAAGCACTACAATCATTGATAAGTGAAGCCTTGTCAGTTTTTCTCTCTTTCTGACAATCACCTCGACCTAAGGTAGACACGTTACTTGAGACAAAATTGCGCTAATGACGAAAGATTGGAGTCCATTAATGTTTGACACATGATTATACTTCAGGGTAATGTGGTATCGGGAAGTTGTCAATAGCGGCTTTATAACGTTGGCCTTTATGAGTTAAAAGCCCATTATCAATCATGGTCTTGGCCCAGTCTCGAAGGACCTTTGAGTAAAAGTAGTGTTCATGCTATTATCGCTTACTAACCATTGTATTTTACGCTGATCTAGGAACCTACGAAGAACATCTTGATCTTGGTTGAGCGTCGAAGTTGTTTGTTCTATCAATTTGCTTCATCGGGTGAATTTCCGCATTGCGATGGGCAAATATTTGGGACATTGGACTTGATCAGTATGGCTTTTAATCTTGATCCTCAGTTGCCAGTGGATAATCAACCACTTAATAAGGTAAGGGTGCGTACGGAACGGACGGTATAAGTAACCAAAAACCATCTCTGGCATAACGCTAGCGACATTTACCAAAACGAAATATGTCTTACCCAGAGGGTTGCAATTAAACGTAGTCGTTCGTTTTTTTGTTTTCACACGGTGTGTTGTAAATCTCGGTGAATCATCGATGTTACAGATGATTGCAAACGGTCTGTTGGAACCATGATTCTGAAAATTGCCAACAAGCTGCGTCAAATCTGGGCTCAAAACCGTTTAAGCATGGGTTTCCACCAACCCTCAATTCGGTATTGGGAGACCAACTCAATGAACGGCCTGATTCAAATCCGGCAAGGCCGAGAAATGTGGCGAAGGATGTTTTGGACTACATTGTGGCTTGCTGGGACCTTGGCCACTTTATTCACTGTATATGAAACCTGCCAAGAATTCTTTTCGTACCCGGTGATAACTTCAACGGCGGTGGAAAACAGCCATGACGTTGAGTTCCCTTCTTTAGGGATTTGTAACCTAAACCAGGTGGATTGCAGTAGTCTGGCTCAAGAAATTATGGTGAGAGAAAAAACTCCATTTGCGAAAATCACCTTTAACTTTTACGTTTTGTTTCAGAGGCCAGAAACTGAAAACACCCTGGTTGACACGTTATGCCGTCTGTATCTCCTTGGCCAATGTCAAGACTCTTTCGTGATCAACTTTGTGCCCGGACAACCAAGGGTGCCGCAACCATGTAAAGCAATTGAAGAAACTTTCCTCCAATCCAATAGATCAATGACCAGGACTAAACACCAATTTACCGACCTGTTTCAAACGCTTTCATTGGAAGTGCGCTTACGAATCGGACACGGAAACTTGAATAAGCATATCCTGTCTTGCCGCATAAACAATGAACAGTGTGACCAATCTCATTTCACAATAACCAACCAATTCCAATACGGCAACTGTTTCATGTTCAATTGGAATGGAAAAGTAAAGCTCGACCAGCCTGGACCGGATTACGGATTAACCATCGATCTTTTTACGGAATCCACATCATACCTATTGGGTGGATTGAGCCCTAGTGTTGGATACAGGGTGGCCATTAAAAAGCCCTTCTCTCCCATATTACCATTGGAGGAAGGATTCTTTGTCCGACCAGGAGCTGAATTGTCCGTGGGTTTGACCAGAGGTAGGATCACCCGTAAAGAGAGACCTTATCCTTCTAACTGTCGTTCTAAGTGGTTGGAAGATTCTGGAACTGTTGAAAGGGACATGTTCAACGAGATGGATCTCGAGTTTTTGAATCGGACACAAGTTCAATACTCACAAAATGCTTGTCGGAGGAACTGTTTGTTTAAGATGTCCTTCAAAAAGTGTGGATGCTTTTTCTCGGCTTGGAACGATCGTGGAGATATTGTCTTGGACCCTGGAACCAGTTTTTGTTCGCAAAGTGACCCAATCCAAATGAAGTGTATTGCACAAAGCCTTCAAGTTTTGAGCGTTGACGACCTGTGTGCCAATTGTCGATTGGCTTGTACTAATTTGGATTATACGGCTGATTTCTCGTCTGCCAATTTCCCCTCCGACCAATTCTGGTTTCCTTATGTGCAAGAATTCCTACCGCAGTGGTTGGAAAGCTATAATTCAGCGATTGAAGGAGCCCAAACATCTCAAGAGCGGCAAAAAATACGTGACGATTTCAAAGCATTGGTAAATATTTGGATCGATGTAGAGTTTTGTAAAGATATTTGAGTGATGACTATTTCAGGTTCAGAAGGAGGTTGTGAGGTTGCACGTCTATTTTAAGAATTTTCAAATGATCTCTATCAATGAAGAGGCGAAAGTGACAGAGCGCCAATTCATCAACAATTTGGGAGGATCATTGTCCTTGTGGTTGGGAATCTCTTTCGTCACAATTTTGGAACTAGTTGAATGGTTTGCAGATCTCCTGTTAGCTGGCTGTTGCAAAAAAGATAATTAATATGGCATAAAAGGAACATGACGGTTCCTCATAACAGACAGAAAACCATCCTTGGCACTATTACAAAGAAACAACAATCTATTGACCACCAAAACATATATTTCTGTATTTATTATTCCGATATATTTTATCTACAAAACTTTCCTCTTCCTCCTTCAAAAGAAATGGAAATAAATTAAAGGATTTTGCGCCTTCGTATTTTTGTGACAAAAATCGATTCGAAGTTTCGGTATCTTCATAAATCAAATACCAGGATCAGATAAAAAATTTGCATCGAACGTTTGAAAACAAAAGAAATTAAAGAATTAGATTTAGATTTTTTGACATGATTATGATTTCAAAACCTTGATTCCAAGAACTAAATTGTGACACTGAAGGAAACCCCTCATGCAGGCGCATTAGGTAATTAAATCATCAGGCTTCTTTACTCTTATCAGCCATTCTTGGTCCAAACGCCTAATTTTCTGATTTTCGGAGACAAGACCAATTTATACCTAAGGATTTTAATTCTCTTGACATTATTGCTTAAAGAGGAATCAAGATTGTCAAATAGCGCTCATGATCCCCGAAAAGGATCCAAACCTTTTTGATGGCATAACAAGACTTTGCGATTTTTCAACGCGCTTTCCCATCTATTTTGTGGACAACCAGTACATTTACAGCCTTTTGAACCCTTCCAATTTATTTTTCTTCTTGGTTAAGGATCCAAGTCTTCTTCAAAATCTTTGAGTGGTCCGAACACCAAAACAAAGATTTTCTGAGAGGTGCCGTGTTTTCTCTTATGAACTTCCGTTTCCTATCATACCCTCAAACAAATTATCTGTACAAATGAACCATGGAACAATTTACAAAAATGTTAAAAAGTTTGGCCAACAATCAAAATTACATGAAGAGCATTTATGTAACTCAAATCTTAATTACCTCTCTTTTAATCATATATATAAACACATTTTTTGGAGTAAGTACAATTTGGAAGTTATAGATTTAACAAGAAACCGGACAATAAAAGTATTGGCTGTCTTTTGAATTTGATACACTCACATTCGGCTTATAGCCGATAACTATTCGATTTCGAGTAACTGCGAAGTTTGTGCTCCTAGTCTACTCAAAGAAATTACCCCTTAAAATAAGGCTCATAAATGCCTAATAGATAGGTTTGAAAGAGTGACCCTGGAGTCCGCAGGAAAACTGAAAACACTCGCGTGTCATTAATCACACATCTAAGATTTGTCTTGTCACAACTAACAACTGGATCAATTCATTGTTCTAAAAGCTCCACCAGCTTTCACAGAACAAAAGAAAGGGAGAATTTTGAACTTCTCTTGGGAGGACGAAACCAAGAGTGACGTTCGTCCTTTGGAAGGTATTTGACTTTTTGAATACAGACGCCTTCTGCCAATCGAACATCTAGTTTCGTTCCAATCCAGAGAGTTTGTGAACATACATGCATGTTAACAGGTCTCAACGTGTCTAACGTGCCTTGAAAGAGGAGTCTGAGTTCGAGTGGCCGGGAAATCAACCTCTAACATACTCGAACCTCGACTTGAGCTTCAGCTCTAAGCACAATTGGAACGCAGTGGAACAGGGCCTACTAGCACCATTGACAAGGACCAGGGTGTCCAGAAAGTGTCTTCCAAAATATGGTGCTATCCAAATGGAAGCTGTTCTTCCTTATTAAAGAGAACATGCTGCAAATCACATTAAGCCTCCAAACAAAAAATGAAAATTGTCCATCATTTCTGAGTAACCCCGTCAATGTTCGCGAAGTATTAAACATTCGTTTGATCAAATTAACCTGTGTGATTAGTGTGCTTATTTGTGGAGATTGGTCACGTTCTTTAAAAACCATGGCCCATGGACAGTTCTTGGTGAGAGTTGCCCGGCTGGCGTCCTCGGTCTTCACTCAGACCTTCTTTTTCTTCCGAGGCCGGGGATTGCACCAAACTTTGGCCTCGACGACTTCGAAAGGCACAATAAAGAGGAGAGGAGCAGGAAGGAAAGAAGGAAAGAATAGCAGAAAAGCGGGCGAGGCTTTCAGTGACAGAACAGAGTGGGAACAAGAACCAACTTAGAACCAAAGGTTGGTCGCTTCTTTTCGCTCAAAAGTAGGTTTGCATGTTTTCCCTCAAGAACCTTTGGGAACAACAAGATTCACAAGAATACAAACTCAGCTGTTCCAAAACTCCTCTCTCTCTGGTATTTACTTGTACTCTAGTGTTCTGAACACAGTTTGTGCTGAACAATGGTTACGGTTCACGAGGTTCGAACCATTTGCAGGCTGATTTAAAAGTGTCTTACCGGATCTAAATCCCTTGACAGTCTTTGTGGCAGCCGAAACGAGAAAGTCAAAAGTGCATTTCGTTTATGTGTTTATCTATAAGCCGAGCCCCCCTACTGGGAAAAGGGTCGTGGTTTGGTTGGTTGAAAATAGCTCTGGTTCGACTGTTATTCGGCCAAGGAGCCTTTGACTAACTGCTTCTGATTGGCAATACTCTAGGAGAAGCAATTGTGAATTTATAAGGCCAGCAAGCGTTACCTTGCTTACAACAAGTCTTCGACATTCACCGTAAGGAGAAAGCAGTATTGAGTGAGTGCCTGGTTTAACTCTGGCGTGTCTCAAAGCCCGTGGGGGCAATCTTGATTCTAAAAAACGATGAATCTGAATCAGATCAATCTATCATGGACGTTTGAACTTCTCACCATGGCCTGATGTGGTTCCAATATCAAGACGTAGCAAGCTCAAGGCATTGCGGTTTGGCGCTAGTGCTCCAAAAATAGCTTCTCATCGCTCTTTAGACTTGAGCTCATTGCTCAATGATATCCATGCATGTGAAGTGATCCGTGACCACATTGAGGACGCTAGTTGTCGTTGCTGTTGTTGTTGATTAAATCATACCACGGAACCTTGAACATGGACTTCCCTATCCCTGGAGATTTGGTTAATCCATTGGCCTCACAATTCGGCCATCTCTCTCTCCAAGATAAGGCCTTCCTAGATGCCTTCAACCGACAGGAGCAACAGGAGCTTCACGGCGTTCCCAGACCTGCCCCCGTGGACCCCACATCTCTTTTGGGCCAATTGGAACAAGTGACCCAGATCAGTCGCCTTCAGAGACAAGGGTCGGTGCAATCCAATTCATCCGGAGATCAAGGTCCCGCAGCCCAACCTCGACACCATGAGGTGGTGGCTGAGTTGGCCTCTGAAGAGGTAATGACAGGTTCATAGTAGAATATTCAATGCACTTTTGATGGCACAAAAAAGGGAGAGTGGCACTGACAGTTCAGTTGCTTAAGGGCGAGATCGCAAATCCTTTTCAATGGAATGACTAGTCTTCCTCAGCTCCACGAAATGGAGGACAATCATTGGTTGCCCCCTCGATTGCGTGGGGACGTTCGATTAGCTAATTCGGAAGAACCGAGAATATGTAAACGACTGAAGAGGTCGGGAGGTAGGGGGAAACGGAGTACCCTTTCTGTTACAGCAATTAGCAGCCAGTGGCTCTGTTTGTTTATTTCGCCCTGACTGTTCTGGATCTGGTCGTGGTTCCTGTTTTTTCGCTCAATTCAAGTAAGAAAGCGTGACCAAAAGCAGTCATGTGGGACACTCTTAAAAACTCGTTATGAATGGAATCATTTGCGCGTACAACTGCCCTGGAGTAAAAGGCTGCCCCAAATGCGCGTTGACTGGGCCATCCCTCTCTTCATGGCAAAAGTGGCAACTAATGTTCCACAAACAGGCAATATGTTCGAGTAACATTTCAAGGTGGTCTGTTAAAACTACTCATTGGAAAAGACAGAAGTACGCTCATTTGACACATCCCCAGAAGGACATGTGACATTCGATTTATACTCAAACTCAATTCCAGATCCGATGGTTCTTCAAGCGTGAGGTGGACAAAGATTGGGCTCCATTCATGGGCTACGACTCACTCAGGATCGAATTAAGGTACAGACACATCTGGCAAACAAAATGGAGTGAAGTTGATCGACGTACCAACACAATCGACATGAGAAGTCGGGCAGCTCAACCAGGTCCACGGGGTCGTCGAGCCCGTAGCTTGAATCGTGTCCACTATGATCGTTCCCAATCGGTGCTAGGGAACGGTTATGAAGATGAAGATTACTTGGATGATGCTGCCTCGGAGCGAATGGGCAATACCGGTGTGAGTTTTAGTGATGACTACCCCAGTGGGCAAAATTATTATGCCTCGTCACCTTCGGCCCGCCAAAGTGGAGCTGGGAGCACCGGTTACTCCTCCCGTGGGCGGTTCCGCTCGCATAAACAGTATCGCTCGGCCGATAATTTCATGGAAGATGATCGTGACATGCATATTGTGGTGAGGGGTGGGGTTTACGAGGTGGACCTCGCCGAATGGAAGTGTCACTCTCTTTATTGGCCGGGCGAGGCCTTTGACATAATGCGTGGGACTTGGTTCTATGAGACCACCTGGCAACCGGTGCAGTGTGAATATGCTGATAGGATTGAACAGGAACACCTCCAGCGCTTCTTGGGTCACAAGATGGCAGATTACGTGTGGGACACATCCACAAGTCAACGCCTTGAGAAGCAGGTAAACACTCGAGTACGTGCACTTTTCACCGTATTTTGGACGCTTTCTCACTCTCACTAATAAATGAAGTAGTAGTAGTATACTAGTCGTAGTAGTCATCCCAATCACATGAGTATCTATGGCATGGAACTCTCCGCGTATTGGTGGAAAGAGTTCTACATTGTCCAGTTTGCGTCGAGGTGTTAGTATTGGCAAGTCCCGAAAGGCTCACTGAATAAGTCATTTATCTTCATCTCCAAAACTTTACTGTGGTTACGCATGTAGGCTACTTGTGGGTGTCCCTGGCCTCTGGTTTGTCGAGAAAAGCAAGAGAGAAAGGCGAGAGATTTGGCAAACTTTCATTGAGCTTGATTGCAACTCGCAATTTGAAAAACTTCTAACCCAAGCAAATTGCCACTTACGACAGTTCAACTTGATTCTCTACAGATTAGATTTCTGCACAATATTTCGCCTTGTCGGGCCATTTCACTGCAAATAAAACCTACAAGAAAGCAGACCTTCAGGAAGAGGAAGCAAATAAAGCACCATCACCAGACCCTCTAATTGAGTCAAGGCCAAGCCCATAAAGTCATTTATTGGGACGAGTTCTGTCGACTGGACCAAACTGGAAGTAGTACGAGAACATAGACTGGGCACTTATTTGGGCCAGGAAATTGAATGAACGAGAGAAAAGGTTGCCTTTCCTGTTCCCAAAGCATATAATGAGTACAAAGTCTAAACTTCCTGACAGGGCAATTGAATTTGAAATTAAAACCCCCAACTTTCGCCAAACAAACACCAAAGTCGAATGAACTAGTTTTTGAACCGAGTTTCTGGCTTTCTTTTTGCAATTTGTTTGAATGAAATTTTCTTTGGGGGAGAGGGAATCCATTTCCTGTCAGGTTTGCTCCCTTTTTTCAACACATGATGATTGTTACCCCCTGACTGTAGCAGTGTGTTTTATTACCCTCGAGGGAACCGACTTTGGAACACGAACAGAGCTTCGCATAACTCCTCCACATCCAAGATTACGTCGCTTGTTTTCTTAATTTGAGTTGTTTAGACTGAAATGTCAAAATACCTGTTTATTTTGACCACCAACTCTTAATAGGCTCACTCATAACGTGCAGAAAGTCGGAAATTAGTCCCACCATGCTCGAACACTAAACCTTGCCTGACCTTCGTTCTTCCACCATCATGGTCACTTTGTATCATATTTCTAAAGAGATAGCAACATAGCGACGTACCTCATAGAGCAGGGGTCGGCATCCAGTGGGTCCTAGCCCACATGTGTTCCCACAGGTAGTGGTTGGTGGGCTCAAGAGCTATGGGGAAAGTCCAGAATAGTGGGCCCGAGATCATCCGTCGTGGGCCCAGAGCTCTTTGGTAGTAGAAATGTCGGCCCATGAACCCACCACGATCTGTTTGGAGGGCCCGTGACTACAGAAAGCCAAATTTGGTGGGCCTTGAAGGATAAAAGGTGTTTCTGACCCCTGTTCTAGCGTGACTTTCCAAAAATAGGTCCTCTCTCAAGATCGAAATGTGAAAGAAAGGTTCACGCTCTATCACTTAATGTTCATGAATGTCCCAAATGGTCCCAAATTTCTGTAAGCATGGCTGAGTCAGCTATGGCCCCTGAATGTCTTCCGATCTGGGAGATGAGTCATACCGTCATAGATATGGACAAAATATTGACAGGAGGAGCAAAGATAATCTGAACTAAACTTAAACTTAAACCTAACCTAACCTAACCTAACCTAACCTAACCTAAACATACCTAAAAATATAGAAAAACAAACAACATTTACTGAAAAACGTTTGAAACAAAAACCCTCGTGGAGGCGCGAACCCCAACTCGCTATGCAGTAAGCACGAGTGCTAGCTCTGAGCCACCACGATCTGTTGTTACTGAGAGGGGTATTTGTGGTTTATCTAGTGCTGCAGATGAGTCGCCTCCCAGATCGGAAGTTAGTTAGGGCCGATACTGAGTCAGCTAGGGGTTTCTCTCTTGTCCAACTCTATGATCATAGTAGATCAAGGAGTAGCCTAAGGCCACCTAAGCTCGTGTTTTACTGCTCTGGCTTTACTGGTTGTTACAGAGAGCCATGCTTGCTCGAATGAAGCAGTAACAAGTGAGCCAATTTGCTTCAGGGACATAGACACTTTATTAAGGCTTACTTTTCCCCAAAGGCTTCACGATCATCCGTCAGAGAAAAACAATGTGTCTTTACTCGGTGAACCCATGACAGGGTTTAGTGGATCAAGTTGCCTTTGACTTTGAACCAATTTTCACGTCGGTTCGGCGTGTGTGGGAAACTATTTAGGGTTCTCAAAGTTGTAAACACTTACAGGGTGGCCGCTCAAGTCAGAAGCGTTACTTTGAACAAAACTTTAGAACATGTTTTAGGCACAGAAATTGACCAATGAACGTGACTTTTTATACCAGGACAAGGGTAACGCCTTTGTTCTCGATACCTAACACTTAACTTGGCACGATTTGGGGTGCAAAATGCAGTAAAGATTGAAAGCTGAGTGATGAAAAAACCCACATTGTTGGTCATCCTAAAATTCAAGTTCCAATGATGGAGTCTGAGGCTTACTTTCAAATATACATCCTCTTGATCTCCACGGCCAAATGAAAAATCACCAAAATCCTTACATGTGCGTGGTTACGTGGGATGCAATTGATTTCTTTCCTGAGTGCTTTGCTGTATCTTGAAAAATAGGAGCCACTAAAGTGCACAAAGGTATCGATCAATTCTGTGAGAGACAAAAATGCAAAAAAACATGTTTTGGATAAAGCAATGCGCGACTTTCGAGTCTTTTTTAGAACAAGGAAGCTCTTAACTCCAGAAAAGTATGGCAATCAGCGTTTCTTTGGGGCCAATTTAAGTTTTAGACGCCTGGCACCTCTTTGACAATGTTACTTCAAAGTCCCATGGGATTCCATTAACTAGAGGACCAAAGAACCCTTCCTCTCCTCCCCATTTTCGCGTGCTCCTGACTCGTTTACCTTGTTGGAAAGATAGTTGGCTTCCCGTTTAATTACAATCCGTATCCACAAAAACAGGAACCCATGGGATCAGTGTTTAGTTGTGACAACGTCCTGCAGTATCCTTTCTCTTTGCTCTCTCGTTTAGGTCCACCACACAACGAGTTTTCCAGAGTTCCACGTGGATTGGATGTCCCCGGAGGAGGTCTACCTTCATCGAGAGAATACGTCGTCCCAAATTTATCGAGGAATATCCGCATCATTGGGCTTCAAAAAACCCACGGGATACCGTCTCTTCAGAGGCTACAAGGAGCTCTGTCAGCATCAAGGTAGGCCTCATCAACGCGTTCTTCATTTCCTCATAATGGCTTGAAGAAGATCCTCGAAATGGAAAGGGAAGAAACCCGTTCCAAGCCAATTTCGACATGGCTCGTTAAGCATAAAGAAGCAAGCCTGAAAATTAGGGCCCCGGATCCTCAAGTACTACTAGAGCAAATAAAAAGGGAGCAAGGGTCTTACGAGGATTCGATGTAGCTTCTTTGTATTGGCAGCACTTCTTGTAACGCTCTGCAACAGCTGCTATTGGGATGCTCTCATGACTAGACTACAACTGGAATTGGTATTCTGTTTGATCCGGCAATAAAATGAAGAAATAGGACCTCCTTGCTTCAGTTTGATCCATGATCAAAGTAGTTGGTTCAGATACTTCTGTATTGGCTTCGCTTTTTTTTGCCTGGCCAAGCTTGTGGGAACTGCAATCTCATGATATTATTCGAGGAGCAGACCCAATTCTTCGAGCTCTCTGGACGAAAAAAGTTCACTGGGTTCCAGCTTTCCAGATTTTTTTGTGTGGTGGGGTCTGGTTTGATCTGATGATACGTTTCCAACGCATCAGACACCCACTTGGAGGCAAAAACATTAGCCAGACGAAACATTGACCTGACTTTTTGGGATGGAGAGAACTCAAATCAAGTCCTTTGGGGAAAATCGGGACGAGAAGTACGTTTTTGTAGATTATTGTGGTAGTGTTTTCATTAGGCTGGCCCATCTTCTCAAAGAGCAAAACATGCTCTTGCCCTTCTTTAAATCTGTTTTGGCATATTATATTTTTTTCCTTTGTGCGATAAATCGATCATTTGTTTATATGGTTTCCTAAAATAGTTTGACATTACAGAAATAGAACGCTATTGACATTCACTCTAGTCTGGCCTGATTTGCATTGTCGATACCACACGAAATTGCAACTTGTAGTCAAAACCTCAGATCATTTTTAGAAATGTCCTAACAATGTCCTATTTTAAAACCTTTTTAATTCATCCTCCTTCAATGTGTTTTGTTATAAAACATATTCTTAGTTTTCGGTCGTCTACTGTTTACCGATTGGGCCAATGATGCACATTGATTGATGACTCTGTCACAACAGATCAGAACGTGGATGCGTTAAAGCTAGAACCTTGCACAATACATCGGAGAGAGAGAGGACTCCAACAACACCTTTGTACCATTCAACGAGAGCCTTTTTGACGGGTCTCAGGCATTGTTCTAGGAGTAAATGGAATACGTTTTCTTTCAACAATGAGATGTGAAGCATTGACAAAGCCCAATACTTGTACTTTCATTTCCCTAACTACTTTGTGGAGAATTTGATACTGTTTGGATTGTGGTTATTCGAGGATTTTAAACCAGTTCCATGAGAGTGGTCTGGGGTTTACGCCAAGAAAGTTTGCAATGGAAAGGTCCAATTTCAAACAATTATCCTGTCAAATCTGGCTCTTAGACGTTGAAATAGGGATGTCTCATGGGGTCTGCGCACATGCGACATTTTACCGGTCAATTCAAGACCACAATGTGTCTTTTCATGAACGTCAAGCGAAAAATGCATCACTACCAAGTAATGCATCTCTTTTCTCCTTGAAAATTTGCCGTTTTCTCTTATGAAAGGCTTAAAATTGCACTTTTCCCTTTTACCAAGCAAAGTATTTAGCAAAGTTCGCTTTCTTTTGTAATTGCTCGCTTGATACTAGATGACAAACAACACTTAATGTTTCGAGGTTGAGTCTGTATAGCAAGGTCATGCATAATTTAGTACTTGTTCCTGATGATTAATGGCGCACATTGCGTTCCAAGTTCCAATCTCAAAGCTCGAAGTTGAAATGATAAAAAGAGAGAAACATGAATCATGTGGTATTTTGTCCGTTTTTTACTATTTCAGACCGACTTCCGGATATCACTCATATTGTGTTTGTAGTCCACGGTGTAGGCCAAGTTGTGGACGATACCACCATCATCCGGAACACAAATATTATGCGAGACAATGTGAACTCTATTCAGAATAAGCACTTTGCCAAACAAGTCAAAGACACGGGACAACGGATCGAATTCTTTCCCGTTGAGTGGAGAAGTTCCCTGAGACTGGACGAGGGCATGGTCAAACATATCACGCCACAGAGGATCATGGGGCTTAGAAACTTGCTCAACTCTTCGGCCATGGACATCATGTATTACACCAGTCCACTCTATCGGTGAGTAGTATCTTCTTCGTCTGTGCCCTGACAAGTTTGAGCCAGAGCCCATTTTTTGGACAATTTTTCATCTTTGTTGTAAGGAAGTTTTTTTTTATTGTGGCAAAGTTTGACCAATCAAAAGTTAAAAGATCCGGCCATACACAGTATATTTTTTTATATTTACTACTTACCTGGTGTTATGGATTTTTCTGCAGTGTTTTTAGATCTTCTTGTTGAACACTCAAAAAATTCCCAAAATATGTCAGAATATTCCCAAGTATTCTTAATTTCTAATAGGCTACTTTCTTTTTTTCGAAGCACAGTTCTTCTAAAATTCCCAGCTCAAAAATGCTTTTTTGTGACCGGATCCAAAATTCCCCGAGTATTTTGCCAATGCCTCAATGGTTTTTTTAAAGTTTGAGTTTGTAGAACATCTTGCAATCCTCGTTTATTTGAAATATTCTTAGTCTTGTAAAAACGGTGCATGAATCGGGGCTCGAGAGGAATGGTTTGATCAATTGAGGATTTTTTTTTCTTTTTAGAACATTCTTGTGAAACCCCAACAAACACAATTATCAATGCCTAGCAGTATCTTGTGATTATCAAATGGCCCAGTAGAGGATTAACTATTTACATTTTTCCAATATTCAAGATCAGGTGAAGAGGAGTATTTCTCTCGTTTCCTTGCAACGAGAATGAACGTATCACCACTAATTGATTCAATACGGTTCCAAAATGGAACATCCTTCCCAACACATCTTGAACACAAGGGCTCGGTATTCAAAGTAAATTAAGCCGAAAGCGAGTTGGGAAATTGTGCGATTCTTATCGTGTCTACTTAATCTTGTCCTAGAGGTGTGTTCAGCATTCAACGGTTCTCTCAAAAAGAAGTCCATTAGTGGTTGTGTATCCTGAGGGGTAAAATTTGCATCACCAAAAACATGATGCATTGAGCAGAACGGGAACGTTCTCAGTTGGCAAAAAGCCAGTCGCAAGCAGAAAAAATGTTTTCTGAGAGATAGTCCCATTTCTCATGGTTGCTTTGCCTTTTCTTAAGGCAGGCAGGGGTTATGTTTAATTTTGGCGCAGCAATTCCATTTAAATGAATAGACTTCCATGATAAAGATAGCAAGTGTACATATCTACGCATGTCTCGAATTAATGGCATGGCCAATGCTGAACAATTAAAGAAATCAGATGTCGACTGAATTGTATGCTTTAGATTAAGATCAGTGTGCTGGGCTATAAAAAAATTACTAGGAGGCTAAAGCACTTGCTTGAAGAAGGCAGTGTGGCTATTCCACCAGACCTTGGAAATCGATTTTCTAAGTCTCTTTCATGTAACCTTGCTTGAAATCGCTTTCGTTCAGATGCACGCAAGGCTTTTAGATCCACCTACGCCTTAGCAAACAAGGGGAGGGAAAAGCTTTTTTTCTGCTATGGCGAACCAGTTTGGTTGCAAAAAAGTTGGGCCTTCAGGGAAAGCGGACTTCGATTCCAAATTTGCGATACTGATCAATTCGCCTCTGCAGACCAGATTTACTCGAAGGTCCGTAATATTGGGAAAAATGACACTTCCGACTGTCTGGTTGCGGGCCAAGAACTTTTGCTAAGGCTTAGGTAGCCCTATAAGTAATCCAACCAATGATCAGTTTACAATACTGCAAGTCTGTCCGACCACTTGACATTCAAATCTTGTCCTGGAGCGATCTCATTTCCTCTTTTTCTTTGGTTGCCCAAGAATTCTGCTCAGATATCAGCTTGGTGTAAGAAAGTCATGACTTGCCACACTTTGAGCATGAAACTGAAATAATACTCAGTGTTGCCAAAGCTTACTCCAGAAGTAATGATGCCTAGTTTTTCCTGTTACTGAATCTTATATTAAGGATTTTTTGGCTGACAATCAAGGCTGCAATTTCAAGGAGATCATCAAACAGCTTCATTCTAAAAATAGTTAAATGTTTTAATATCTGGCAACACTGCTTTTTTGAGAGAGACAAGGACTTTTGAATTTGGTAGTCATGAAGCCTGAGAGAAACTTCTTGCTCCGACAAGAAAAAAGTCGACTTCTAAGGAATACACCGTGACTGGAGTGCTTCCATATCATGCCTTGATAAACAGGCTCTGCATACAAAGAGAATCGCCAAGTTTGCTCTCTTCCTTCCAAGTTCTCGAGACCTTTTGCAGCAATTGATGTAACCTCAGATTAACGTCAATGTCAAAGGCACACCACGGGATCAAAATGTCTCGAGAGCATCTTGGTCAAAAATGGGTGACTTGTGTTTTAGATCACTGTGATACCACTTTTTTTTATTGCGGTTTTGGTGAACATAGACATTCAAGACCTGTCCAACCAACCTTAGATCCGTTTCATATAAAGCGGGGCTTGTCAAGATCCAATGGGCCCACTGTAGGTGGAAGGGATATCAATATTGGGATCACGTTTGGGCTACAAAGTTGGAAGGAATCCTGGCTCATCATCGTCGTGATAATGAAAAAACCCTCCTTCAAAGAAGAGAATGATGAAAAAGTGAGCTTTCAAGCAATTGATTGACTGACTGACATTTCTGGGAGGACAATTAAGTGATGTTGACCCTTACGAAGATGATTCGTCAGAGAGAGAGAGAGATAGTCCCTTTCTGACGTCAATGTGGTATTAAATATTCATCTCATCTCAATCAAGCAATTTCACATCAAACTAGCATTAAACATTCTTGTGGCATGATGCTATGAACGACTGTTCTGATCTGCAACAATTTTGATTTTTGATTGCTTTCTTAAGCTCAGTCAAGCTCAAAAATGTATGTTTGATGGCAGAAAATGTCAGTCTAAGAAATTGTAAATAATGCATAAGGCCACCCTAATTTTAGATTCAGGACGAAATTGCGTCTGCATCTATAGCAATGGGTCCAACAAGTCGAAAAGCCTTTGTTCTCACTCTGAGTAATTTACATCTTTTGTTACAGCCAAATCCCGACCAGAAGTGGGCATTTTTAGCAAAAAAAGATATCGTTGTTTCCTATTCTTTCATGAATGGAAAAGATAACTTTAGAAAATAATTTACTGGTAAATTTACATGGAAAGCAATTGAAACTTGGTATTTGCTTGGGCCAAAAATACAAATAGACAAGAGTAGAAATACTAAAAGGCAGAGATTGGCATTCAAATCTATGATTGCCCGACCCGGCGGAATGACCGACGTCATTCATCATGCGGGAAGCCGAAGTTCATGATTAAAGGAACCTTTTCTTCTAAAAAACACATTTAAACTATTTCGCTCATTTGATAGGGCAGTTTGGTTATTGAAAATCCTCAAGTCTGCTGGAAATGTGTCTAAGGTTATAAAAAAAGAGAATTTCAACTAGTGTGGAGTTTAAACAGGGGCCGATTAATTCACATGATAGGGTGATTGACAACAAAATCTCAGTGATGTGAAATCTCGGCTTGCGCAAGTTTTTTCACGGGAGGTGGCAAGGTAGGGTTACCTCTTAGAGAATGGGTGCTTTGCTCTTGTATATGAGCAAAAACGAATTTGAGTTTGATTTGCAACCCTGCTCAGAAGTCACAAAAGTCAGGGATGCCTTGCCTTTTGGCGCTTCTTAAAGAAAAAACCTGTTTATGAAGGCTGGTAGACAGTGGGGAATATCATTTCACTTAAGTAAATTGGCAACCCCAGCACCAAGTCAGATCACTACAAAATCAACAAAGAAGTACTCTGGATTGTTGTTGAACTTCGTTAGAATTAGCTGAATGTTCAACTGAATGCTCTTGACCAATCACCAGCGTGAATCATCGCGGCACCATGTGTTAGCCTACGACGGCCAATATCTATCCCAGGATATCTAGACAAGAGAGACCAAGACTGGAGACTGTAAAAACATTGCGCAAAATTGTGCGCCAAAGTATAGAATAAAAATCCGACAATTCGCACCAATCTAAAATCTTAGTGTAAAAGATGCACAGAAAGTTGAAGTTGAAATATTGGATTGGTCTCAAGCCGTGTGTTTGCTTGACTATTCACAAAGAGTTACTAAGTTAATAAGCCAAGTCAGGGTTTTTGAAATGCTCCTTTTCTGGCTTTTTTGCGTTTTCTGATTTCTGTATAAACAGGCATTTTCAATCATACTTACACCAATATTCGACGTTTTGCGTGTTAACCATTAGTAAGTTCGGGATAAAAAAAAATTCTCAAAAAGCAAAAAAAAAGAGAAGATCTAAGGGGATAGATGAGCAAATCAATGTGATTCGTCGCTCGATTCCAAATCAAGGCAACAAATGCGTTAATTGTTAATAAAAAATGTTATGGTCTGGGAAGAACTATCAATAAAGACGATTGAATGCCCATCTTTGACCTCGAGCTAAATGGGCACGTAACTTGACCTGCCTTTTCTTTTGTCTTCATTCCGAAGAAACCCCCATCCATTTAACATCCCAATCCCATATCTGAGACAGGTCTCGTTTGGGTTCCACTTTTTCCTTCATCTAAAAACGACCCCCTGTTTCCATTACGTGCATTGGCCAAAATGAGGTTCGTTGGCTTCCGAAGTTCGTTTTCTCGAATTGTTGTTCATCTCTCCTTGAGAATTAAAGCACAAGAAGGGTTCTTTTCTATTCCACATGGACCGACCCTTGGATTTTCTTGGAGAAACTTGGACGATTGGCTCTTGCTTCAAAGTGTAATGGAATAATATATGAAGGGTTTTGATTCACTCACGGGAGGAAACCCCCTAGGGAATCTTGATCTGAGAAACAATATCCAGCTAGGATGAAAATTTACTGTGCTGCAATGTATACCTTCGGTTTCCGTTTCAGAATGGAAATCTGGCAAACCCTCCAAGAAGAATTGAATCGATTGTACGAGATGTTTGTGCAACGCAATCCATACTTTGAAGCCAATGGCGGCAAGGTCTCGATAGTGGCCCACTCTCTTGGCTGTGTTGTGACTTACGATATTCTCACGGGATGGACCCAGGATGTGGAACACTCTTGGTACAACTTGCAAACTCGCGGAGGGGGAGTCCAAGATCTGAAACGCAGTCGACGCTTTCGTCCTCCAAGTGCAGGCCCAGGGTCCACGGGAGCCCAGGCCCAATCGGGATTGCTGTTTAGAATCGAAAACTTCTTCTGCTTGGGTTCCCCATTGTCCGTATTTCTGAGCCTTCGATGGAGAGATCCTTCTAACCAAGAGTATCATGATCACATTTTGCCACGGTCTTTGTGCAAATATCTCTACAATATTTATCACCCCTGTGACCCGGTGGCCTACCGTGTTGAGCCAATCTTCATGAAATTCTATGGGAAAGTTGAACCTATTCACTTGTACAACGTGTTGGATCCCAATAAGGTCTGCTACTCCGACTTGCCCCTACAACCACTTCAAAATGCTCGGAAAGAAGGGGACAACTCGGCGGACCCTAGCAGTTCAATGTTACCCGTGAATATTGCTAATGGTTCTATCAATGTATCCATGGGAAAGTTGCTTCCCACTCAGGCAACCAGCCTTCCAAAGATGCCATCAATGTCGCCCTCTTTGAGTTTGCCAAAAATGCCCTCAGTACCTGGAGTTCCAGGGTTAACTGGAACCACAACAGGGTCAACCACGTTGAATAGCTCAGCTTTGAATAGCACTTCCGTCGGAGGTGCAGTCAATCAGGTGGGACAGGCTGCAAGTGGCATGTTTAGCGGTGTCATGGGTATGGTAAAAGACGCGGCCTCAGTGGTTACACCTGGTTCAAGTACCCCTTCGTATAACACAACCACGAGGAGCTATACCACCACCACTTCTACTGCCAGACCAGGAATGCCCCCTGTGTTGCCCACCACTACCCGAAGTCTGGCTCAAACGACCACCTCAAGTACGGCGGGGTTCAATTTCAGGACCGGATTATCATCAGTCATGTCTCCATCGCCCCCGATGAACGCTCAAACTGGAACTCATCCCACTTCTTCAAACTCGAGCCCATCTCCTGCACCCTCCTACACTCAAGAAATGAAGCTTCCCGACGGACAACGGTTAGCCTATCGAATGGACTACGTTCTCAAGGAGACTGGTAACACTTACATTGCAGCCGTGACCTCTCATACCTCGTACTGGTCCAATCCAGACGTGGCGTACTTTATCCTTTGCAAGATCTTCCCTGAGCTGGAGCACTATAATCCCAACCAGTCATCTGGTCCCGTACCTGCCAATGCAACCTCAGTTTTGGGGAGTCATCCGGTTGGGTTGGGCAGCCATCATCCAGCAAGCAGTCACCATATGGCCTCCACTTCCTCTTTGCCTAATCAAGTCTCCGCATCCTTGGGAGGGTTGGGAGGCGCGCCATCCATGGGACCTTCCGCTCATCAGATGGCGCCTCAAGCAGCTGCCCCATCAAGTATGGGCATGAAGGGTGTGGGTGGTGGAGTACACCACCCTCATTTAGCCGCATCGTCCCAACATGCACACCATCAAGTGCCTCCATACTACTCGGTCTCTCACAGTTCACACCCGTCTTCGGCGCCACCTTCGTCTCAATCGCACGGATATCACCATAGATAAAAAGAATTCGCCCCCCTTCTGTCGTTTTTTACTCAATTTCCTGGTTTTCTGCGGATGAGGTTCATTTCCTTCTTTGTTGTACATTTGGCTGGAAATCCAAGACTTTTGCCGAACTAGAGCGACAGGAATGGAAAGAACATTTGGAGAAAACGAAAAGCCACCCATCACCATCCTCTTGACGAACAATGGAATATTTCTTATTGTCAGGGTCTCTGACACTCAGTATTATTATAATGTATGTAGTAGTTCACTCCACGTTCCATCTCCTCCACTTTCCCTCATTCATTCTCTCATTCAGTCCGTTCCATCTTGGAAAATGTGATAAATTAGGAGCATTCACCACATATCCTCTACCACTCTCTTTCTTTCTCTCGATATATATTGGCGGATTACAATGGGCCATGGACCCATTTACAGGACTTTATAGCACTGACAGAGAGCGGGACAGGCATGGAGCAGTTGGACTTTCCAACTATCTGAAGTGCCATTTCTAGACTTAATTAAAGGCATATATCTTGATCCTAGTTGTGAAAAGAACGGCCTTCAATAAAAAAGGGACGGCATTTTTTCGTCTGACGAACATATTCATGTTCAAAGAACGGAACACAGAGTTTTAAGAGGGACTGAATTTCAAAACTTGAGAAGAGAGGGGTATGCAGAAAAAAAATCATAAAATATTGGATTATGCAAATCGAGTATACCTTCAATTCCTCCAACACCAGACTACTGTTTCCTCTTCGCAAGGTCTTTCTTACAGGTTTATTAAAAAAGAAATAGACTTTTGATCTTATTAACCAACCAAAATGTTTTCAATGGAAGATCAAACCCGAGTTCTTGTTCTTACATAGCCGGAGGGATATTAGAAAAATCTTCGGTTTAGGCTTCCGAACTCGACCGTTAAGCCCACTGGAGCAAAACTGGAAGAAAGTTTGGACGCCTTCCATCTTGCTTGCACACCTCAACAAACCTGGAATGAATCTGTCGAGAAAACTTTTTGTCCGGCTACCCAAACTCCCTAGTTTCCCCCTGCATTCCGTAAAGTTCTCGTAAAAAACCTTTAGTCGCAAAATCCTCGACATCCGCTCCTTAAAATCAGGACAGTCTAGCTTCAACACGACAATTAAGTACATTCTTCCAAAACATGAATCCCTTTTTAACCTTATTTGCTTATTAGTCCTGACCGTTTTATTGTTTGACGAAATCTGCTCTTGGAACATGTAGGAATTTCTAACATCCTATTGTCTGAGTCCTTTTAAAAGTTAAAGTGATGAAACTGAAATTTCATCTTTCGTTTAACAGGGAGTTATTTATTTTCCGAACATTTATCAAATGGTAGGGCTCTCAGAGTGTTTCTTTGTTTCTTGGGAAGTGGCGTTTGATAAAAATGGTGGTGGACCTACATGATGTGACAGACTTGTGGATCGTTGATCATAAGCTCTGCTCCCAAATCGTTATCATCCAAGTCATCCTCCAGATCGTCTGGCACGCCCACCTCTTCCATCAAGTTGTCATCATCGAGATCCGAATCCATGCTGCTTTCATCACTGCTTGAGATATCATCATCCAGTAAGTTCGGAGGACCGACCATGACATCCAAAAAGCTGGCCAACATTCCGGGAGCATCTCTTTTGGGGGGCACATGTCCACATGAGAGCGATTTCCGTTCAGCCACATATTTATACTCAAACTTCGGCTCATTAGCGGTGGATTGCAAATCTTCTTCTAGAATCAGGCCCACATTCGAGAATCGCAATTGATCCATGATCTCGCGGATCTCAAAAAGACTTAGATTCCAATGAAAGAAACTTCCGAGGTGCTTGAGTTTGGGGAACTTGCTCAAAATGAAGTCAAGACAGAATCGGTTAAGACGCTTTCGGCCTCGACGGTATTGAGCCATCAAATGGAGTTGCTCCAAATTTGGTAATGGGTTAACACTAAGGATTTCCTCTAGGTACTCACGACCGATAAGATCTTTCCGGGTCAGGGGTTGGTTGTCGCAAAAAGCTGGATCGAGCCATTCAATGCCAAGACTCAGGCTTTTGATCTTCTCCGCTTGCATCAGCAGGTATTGGACCACTTCATAGCCAAACGGACCACTCAAATGGAAGTCCTCCAAGTTGGTAAGGAAGTGTTTCTCGTTGGAATTGAGCTGGATATTGTGATCTTTGTCGACTTGGACTCGAGACACGGTGGCCAACACGTTCTTGGTGGTCATGACTAGAGAGAAGAACTTCAAATTTGGACACCATTGCTTGATGGCCCGGAGATTAGAGTACTTGAATTTCCAGATCTCCTTCAGCTCCAGATGAGTGAGGTTGGGGCCGAAATTGGGAAGAAATGTCTTGAGCTTTTCCGTCTTGAAATCGACGTCTCCAATGCGGAGCTCGGCCAGTTTGGGAACGTTGACCAATCCAGCCAGCCAATCCTCGCGATTGTGGATTTGCGTGGTGTACGATTCGAACCATTCCACTTTGAGATGGCTCAGATTCGGGCAGAGATCTTGAACGACATCAAATACTGGCGGGGTCAGGTGACTATCACTGATGGCCTCCAATCGAAGCTTAGGCGCCCTCTTGTGCCATTTCACATAATTTCGCGAGTAAGACTGGACCGCTCTGGCCCCCACTTCGCATAGGAACACCTTCAAATGGGGCAAGTACATCAAGACTGCCACAAAACCACTGTCTAATGGGACGCTGGGGTAGTCAAAGTACTTCATGACGGCTTGTCCGGGCCAAGAGACATCCAATAGATCCTCGGCCTCAAGATGGACCAGATTTCGGCAACAATTCTTGCCTTGTGCCCAAAACTTGGGGGTCACATCCCGAACGAGCTTGGAGCTTTCATTTGCCTTCTGTTTACATTCCCGTCTCAATTTGGGTCTGGCCGTCACGGATTCCACCCCAGCTAGGTACAACAACCCTTGATCCGACACCATTGAGCGTGAAATGACCAAATGTCGCAGATGAACCGCGGTGTTGGCTACCACTTTCAAGATGCTATCGCAAGCACACCGCTTTAGGTCCAAATGCGTGAGATTTTGACCTTGGGCCAAGGCGAAATGAAGGATCGTGGTGCCAATGCGGGTCTCCATGTACTCGGCTTTCACAGGATGGGATCGGATATTGCTATAGATGGAAGTTATCGGCTGGATGGCGAAATTCTCGTGAAATTTGGGCGGGGCGATCGAAAAACGCCGGGTGTGACGCGTGGTCAACATAGATTGAAGGCTCAAGAGCCCATTCTCGGACTTGTGATTGAAAAGCGAAATGTTATACATAGTGTCCATAAGATCCTGGAGTTGACAAGCCGAGAGTTTCTCCACTAGAAAGTCGCGAACCACGCGGAGATCCTCGATATACTTGCATTTGCGGTATTCAATGTATTCCGCCGGTTCCGCAGATCCCGGGATGCCATTCACCAAAGGCTTGGCCATCAGATTCAGGTACTTTTCCACATTGACCTTACTTACCTTGGTCTTCTTTTCGGCCTTGGCTTTAAATGACGGTCCCGGTGTTGGCGAAGATAACTTGGAACGCGTTCGACTCGCGATTCCACCATTTGGCGTTTTGCTAGTCATCAATCTGGGTCCACTTTGATGGCGTTCCAATTTTTTGCGGACCAACTCGGTTTGCTTCTGTTTGATCTCTCGCAGTTTGATCTGATATCTTTCCACGACAGCTCTCGTATCCACAGCCTCATTACGAATATCCAAAGTTTCGGCCAAGGCCCGATTGGGATAGGACAGCTGGTTTTTCTTCCACAAACTGATGTATTCGGTCTCCAAAAAAGAGGCTTTGTGATGGACCACCTTCAGAAAAGCAATCTGGCCCAAGACATAAAGCGAGAGAGGAGCTCTTCGAGCTTCTGGATAAATCAAAGATTCGCTCATCTTGGTATATAGTCTAGAGAATCCGGGACATTTCGATCAATTCTAGAGAAATATATGAATGAATGATCCGCGGGATGGATTTCCGAATGATCACGAGGGAGACAAGAAAATCAACGAATTTGGAGAGCTCGATTTGGACCTTTTTTCGGACAGTCGCAGAGATGATCTCTTTTCAGCTGTTCGTTTTAAGTTGAACGTGACTGAAGATCCCGGAAAAAGTCCGCAACGTTGGGATAATCCGAAGGTTTGAGGACCAAAGGTTGGAATTTGGAGGGAATATGATAAGGAAAAACTCAAGTGGGGGGATGGGAAAGGTTATGGAGACCAGGATTTGAGGAAATTCGTTGGAATAAATGACAGATTGAACTTGGTCATGTCAGGAATCAGGGTGAAGGGGTTAATGATAGGTCGAAATTAAAGTACCGAGTTTTTCGAATCCGAGTTTTTGAGCAGCTGATCTTTTTGTCTCCTTTCTTAATAAGTCTGAGGCAGCTCTGAATCTATGTTCAGTTTTCAAGAATGACGAATCTTCAGTCTAAGATTCAGAAGTCACTAAAACTTAAAAAATATAATATTGTTAGTCACTTAATTGCTAATACGTCTTGAGCGCATACATTTCCTTGAGATATCATCAAAAACACCAAATGAATACTACTAGGGGTCTATTTTGTGTTGAGAAGGATGGACCGAATGGAAAGTGTAGAATCAAAGTGCTTTTTTTCTTCAAATTCAAATAAGTTGGTTGAAAAGCAATGTAAAAAAATATGCAATGTTTATTCACTGTTGAGCCTTTTTCTGTTGATTTCAAACGAATTTGGATGGTATTATGCACACCAATAAAAACTTTGTCGCCAAAAAGATATCGTTCGACCAACGAAGCACGAATGATCGAACAATCGAGAAATAAAAAATATGGAACTATAAATAATCACCTTTTCACCAGCCAGTAACCTTTTAGATCAATCATTCACATCCCATGGATCTTTTTGTATTAGTTCTGTGATCTTTTTACTCATCATTTACAGAACCATTATCACATGACCACTTCACTAATTCCATAAGAAGTGAAAAAGGTAGCACGGTATTTCCTAATACCCGAGGTACCGAGTTCAAACTTCTTTGTCCGACGAGTCACTACACGCGTGCATAAGCCAACACAAAAAATAAATGTAGAGGCGCTGTAGTGTTACGTAAAAATATTGCTCTACGTTCGTTCATACATGGCATCCCCAATCAAAGCGTTGCTCGCTCTGCCCGCACATCTGACGCGCCCCGGTGCCGCCCAACGGTAACACCCACCCCACCTCCGCCTCTTGAATTCCCCATTGATTATCCTCCTTAATTTCAGACTATTCCACGGAAGTGCCCTTAAAAATGCTCGTCGAGGCCCAAAACGCTATTTTGGCTACACTCGCGCTCAGATCTTGGATGGAGCAATGCTCACCAACTCCAATATTTGCCTTCTCATCTCATTGAGCTCCATCCCATTCTTCATCTATTTGACTAGCCAGTAAGGATATCTAACCTAATCTAGTCTACAGTCAAATTTGTTACTTGAGTATCAATCGCTTCGTTTCTTCCATCTAGTTACGTGACCAAGGTCAAACCCGAGACGGACAAACGCGTCGACGCCGCCAAACAAGATTTGCTTTCCGAAGGCAAACCTTTAACGGCTTAGTTTTCTCAAAACCCTCTTCCAAGATGGCCAGTCCCTCCTTGGGCGTGGTCGTGCAGTATGTCGTGGTGCGGGGAGACCTTTTGAGCAAGTTATCTTGGCCCGTGGGTGCTTTGGTGGCTCAGGCTTGTCATGCGGCTACCGCGGTCATTCATCTTTTCTACTCGGATGAGCACACGCAAACGTATTTGGCCGATTTAGATCATATGCACAAAGTTATTTTAGAGGTAAGAGGAGCACCGTAAAGGAGTACTTGGATTAGTGGATTGCAGTAAAAGAGTATGGCAATGGCTTGAGAATTCCATGAGATATATATTTGCCAAGACCAGCGATAAATTCAATTTGGGATGAGCCAAAGTGCCATAGATGTTGATTGGGGAACGTGCCATTGTTTTTTGTGATAATGAATGGTCAATTCCTTTAAATGTTAGGGTGAACAGCTTATAAATTGAAATGGAATTTTGATTAACATGTCAAGATTGAGCTGAAAACTTTTTGAGTTGCTGTTTAAGTTCCCTCATCAAATAGACTAGGCCATTCAGTTGGTCCAAAATAGATGTATGATTATTAATATCTGCATGCAATACATGTCTCTCATGGAATCGGGGAGCTGTTGACTCAGAAAAGGCACTAGACGTCACACTTAAAGATCGTACTCTTTCATAACAGTGCATCAACTTGAAGGGGAGCTCTAATAAAGGGGTTGGAAAAAGTAGAGATGCGTGGGGCCAGGATTTTTCCGCTTTGCATCAGGGTCTGTTTGAGACTCAACGGATAGGATGTGATTGGTTCCGACTCCGAGATCAAGATGTATGATTCTGGATCAGATCCAGCATTTCCAGTAAGCTGACAATGATAATTTGACGAGCTCGTGGACGCCCGTGAGGAGTAATCGAAAGTCGTTTAACAGGCTTGTTGGAACCAAGCCTCATCCTAAAGACCGAAACGATTGTATTGTATTGCAAGGAAGCCAGAGTGGCCACGCGTACTAGCGCGTTCTTAAAAGTGCCGAGTGTTACTGCTTCCCCAGACGGCGTAGGTTCGAATCCTGTTGGGGGTCGGATTGAAGCTGTCGGGAGAAATCCTTCAATTTACAGGGAATCGCATTCCTTGTAGCGGTGATAAAAATCCGCAAAAAAAAAAAAAAAAATATGAACATAGAAGGTGCATACATTGCAGGATGCTACTTCAAACCAATATTAGATCTTGACTAGAGCTCTAATCTTGACCATATTTCCAACGATTTATCATTATTCCTATAGAGTGAATGATAAGGGAAATTGCTCTTCCTTATTGTTGAAGACCTCAAAACCAAACAACAATCCCAAGAAGAAAAAAACAGAAATCTCTCGGTTTCTGACACATACGCGAGTCTGTTGTGTGGAGAGCACTTAATCCATACCCTACTACATATATTCCGTGTAACCACTTCAATGAAACTTGCCTCACGACGAAAAAAAGTGATAAAAGATCTTGCAGATTAAAAAAAGCATTTCAAAAAAATAATTTCCCGTTTTTTAAATTGCGTCAAATAACAAGTAACGAGGCCAAAATATTCATGACCTAGGAATTCTGGAAGCACTAAAATAATCTGATATTGTGTCATTTTGGTGTAGTTCAATGCTTTCCTGTCCGATTTTTGAGCTTAAATCCAAACCCAAAATGCACGACACTTGTCATAGTTCTAGTTATGAAAGGTTAGCTAATTTCCTGTCTTGTTGCCTTCCAGGCTCCGGATGAAGTGGCCTTGCGGACTTTGGCGGCCAAATTAACCGAAGCTGGGATTGACCACAAGTTGTGGGTGGAACAGCCCGAGGATTTTCCCACTTGCTTGGCGGTCAAACCGTATCCCAAGATGGAAGTCCAAAAGCATTTCAAGAAATTCAAGCTCTACAAGGGTCCACCGCTCCAAGTGACTGCCGTGAAAAGTGAAGAGACGTGAACACACGTGATAGTGACATTTAGAGACACGTTTATTGTCCCCCCCATTTCCAATGTGAGAGTGGAGCAAAACAGTTGTAGAAATTAAAGATTCAAGAGAATGTGATGAGAGTTTTATCAGCGTCGACTTTGTTCCTTGCGCGTTTCACGGAGAACTTCGCTTAAATCGTCATCCTCGGGCTGCCAACCGGAATTACTTCCGGCGGTTGAGCCCCATTCCGCTAATTCATCGCCCTACAATTAAAAAAAATCATACGATCTAAAGGATATTTTTGGATCTAGATAGATTACCATAGCCATGATTGGATCTGTCATATCCTCTTGAACAGCTAAGCGACTACTTCTTCGGCCCGATATCGAGGATCCTCGGGATGAAGCGGGTCCTATGTAGACCTTTTTTTGCTTGACCACAGTGGGTTCTAGCTCAGCGAAAAGGCTGTCCTCTTCAGGGGGAGGGGGAACCTCGTTGGGTTCGGATTGATTTCGTTTTTTCCGAGCATCTTGCAACGATTCCCGATACGCCGCTATATGATCCTGAACCGTTTCTGGTTTCTTCGATGCTCCAATCACAATCTCGGGATCGTCTTCCCAACGATTCCAATCATCCAAATCACCCCCCGAAGACGCAGTTCCCTAAGAATATGCCTTTAATTAGATCATCTTATTCACAAACATTTAATCATACATTCCACACTTACCCTCGGGTTAAATTTGGGCAAAGATTGGCTAGCATGTCGAGCTTTTTTGCGTCCACAACAAATCACCCGTTGGAGGAGTGATAAGGCCGTGAAAAGAATGGCTTTAAGGGTGTGCACTAACCACAGCATCATCATGGAGAGATCGGGCCAATCGTAAGGGGGGTCCAAGTCCTGATTAGTGTTGGGCGCATGGTCTGAAATCAGAGAATCGGCAATGCTGGAAGCGGTTGAACTCATTCGAAGTCCAGGCGAGGGTAAAGAAGCAAACAGAACACTGAAGGACTAACATTAGGAAAGAGAGTGCAGGTGTATTAAAAGTCCGGTTAGAACGAGGAACACTTGCTACATGATGGTTGGATCGCAATTTTTCTAAGCCACCTAAAACCACATAACATCACCGACTGCTACACTGCAACGTCACTACATTTTGGTCTGATTTCTGCAGCCTCCGTGCAGCCGACCCTCAGCTGATAATCGATGATAGCTGCATGCACGCTAGCTGCAGAGCGAATTGAATCTTTTTTATGAATGCATATTTTGTATGGATGTTGCTTAAAAATGCCACTGAAAAGATCATTTCCCAAATGATAATGAATGACAATAATAGCACGGATGACCTCGGGAGTTTTATTTCCAAGGATCTACTCATGGAATAACTCAAGATTCAACATTGGATAATCAAAACCAAATCAGTCCCAGAGCTCTTTGGATCAGTCTTTGGCGAGAAATTGATTCTCAGGTGTACTTAATGTGTTAATATCGACATATTTCATGGTTATTATCTAAATAGATCAAAATACATATTTTTCTTATTTTCAGCTGACGAGGTGCCAATCAATTTAGAAATTCAACATAAACAACAAACAGATCTACACATGTCATATTTTTCACATTAAAAAATCCCTGGATCATTATCCTTAAAGGGGCATGGGTGCGAACTATGATCCAATACTTTGAAGTTTGCTTCAATAAGCTTTTATCTATCAATATCTCCAAGTTTTATTCGGCTTCAAACTTCAAAAGATCTACTTATGGTGAATAGGGGAGTTTCTTATTAATCATTGTGCTCATGTGACTCTTAGTTCTTCTAGTTCTTGTTCGTGAAGATGTATTCCCTGCCCCTCATAAGTTTGGATCTATCTCCGGTAGAGACCGTGACCCAAATGATATCAGCTTTAGCTCAACTGGATCACATCTCTCAGACCATCTTTGACCGCATCGATCAACGGGTTGAAGCTCAAATTGACCATTTGAATCGTTTGGACAAACGCATTGAAGGCGTTCAAAAGCAAGTGCAAGCGATTCGCGGCTCCAAAAAGGCCACAGCCATTTTTGCTCAGGCCAGATATCCGGCAGCACCTTTAAAGCCTTTGGAAGCTATACTAGTTAACCTTCCACCCGTGATATCGCCCAAGATGACTATTCCGGATGCATTCCTACCTCCCAGACCTTTAAGAGGTTTGGAACCCAGAGAGATCAAGGGGAAACTCAGATCCTACCATGTTAAAAGCCAGAAACGACCGACGAATTCGTACGATCAGCTACACGAAGGTCGAGCACTCCCAGGGGACATTGGAAGTGCTAGCTCGTTCCTGGTGTTTAATACGGCTGATAACCCTTACCTATCCGGAACTTACATCAATCCTTTGACTTTCCGACACAAGTCCAGAAAACTGGAAGAGATCAATCAGGACCAATCTGGTCTCAAGGATTTGGATGAGGCTCCGGTGAGTCTCAGATCCGGGCATGATTTGGACTTGTCTGAGCAAGATCAGCACTTTTACAACCCTGATATGGGTGATTTACCCGAATTCGACTTACCTGACAATTTGGACTTGAGCAACATTGCTCAAGACTTGTCCTACGCTAATAGCGATCTAGGTCCTTCCCTAATGCTACCGGAACTTCCCAGTTTCACCCCTGAACTAGAAATAGACCCCAAGGTATCCAATGAGCCTCCTCCCCCTCCTCCTCCTCCACCCC
>CM021317.1:5277226-5482975 GCA_010645155.1 Tigriopus japonicus | reverse complement strand
TTGAGCGGTGGCGGCGGCGATTTACTGGCTGATTTGGCGGCAAAATTATCAATGAGACGGAAAGGCATTGCTGGGGGTCATTCTTCCAAGAGCGGAACTACTACTAATGAAGGAGATGGGTCGGTGATGAGCAAGATATCGAGCATGATACCTCCCCCTGATGTGGAAAGCGAATCAAATGATGATTCAGCCAGTGACGAATGGGACTGAATTCCCAGGATATAAATATATAAATATGTGTATTCTGAAACGGTGATAACATAAAATAAAGCTAATCAGTAAAAGAAATACAGCCTGGAGAAGAGACCAGGGACGAGATTCGTGTCGAAGAAGCCATCTTGATCTTCTCCTTCGGGAGATTCTTCTTCGTCAATGACTCCTATTTCGTCTAATGAGGCTGTGGATTTCTTGTCCTCGGGGATTTTCCGGCTTTTGAACTCGAAATTGACGTCGAAAGCAGATACTTTGTCTTTACATTGGGTCATGAACATGGGTACTTTTCCAGAATCTCGGTCCATGAGCGTGATGGTCAAACAGAGTTCGTACCATTTGTCTTTGTAGATATGTGCGATATTTCTCAAACTGATATCATGTGGACCACTATTGAGGGCACTTTTGGGTAGACCTTTCTCAAAGTTTCTCGAGGGTTTCCGCATAAAAGTCTCCGTACCCTCCGCTATAACTCTTCCATTACTCACATCTCTCAATTTGAGAATGAAATGAAAACTAGGCTTGTAGAATTGACGATCGTTCTCGGTGATACACGCTCCCAATAAATAGATATTCCGATCAGCTCGAAATTTCAAGACATAAGTATCCGGCCACTTGTTCACGATACTGAAGGGCTCTTCTGGATTAAATCGGGCACATTGATAATAACCTGGTCCCATTCGCGTCATGCTCTTTGGGACACTTGGATCATCTTTGGTACTCTGAATGTGGACTTTGGCGTTTTGTAGAGTGTTCGAAGCCTCTTCATTTTCAAAGAGCAAGTCTCGAGCTTGATTGAGACCAGTTCGAGGCTCAGGAGAAAGAAGGGTGTTTTCGCTCTCACGAAATGTCTCTGGCTCTTCTTTGTGGCGAATCATGGCTGAGATCTTACTAATGGCCTCAATGTCCAACACACCATAGGGCAGTACTGTGTGCACAAACTCCTGAAATGCATGTTGATGTTGTTAAACAAAAGTCATAAAGTAATAATACTTTTGGAGTTTTCAATTCACAACCTCTCAAAAACGAAGATTTTTTTTTAAAATTTGAATCCGGTATCTGAAGAAATAAACGACGATCAAAAATAACCAGAAGGAATAAAAAATAGATTGTTGCTGGGAAATGAATATCTTAGGCTAAGTCCAAATTCAGAATTCTGCTTAAAAACTGTACTTTGGTTCTGCCAAGGATCTTAGACCAAAAGCTTACATGTAAAATAAAGTTTTGGTCACGAGAAAATTTGGATATACGTATTTCTGTATGGCTTCAGGAAAAAATGTTTTTAATTCGTTTATTGCATATTTTTGGCATCTCTTTTCGGTTTCAGTTAACCCCGTTTTCGACCGAAATTTTCAGTAATTTTTTGGGAAAAGGCTCCTTCGGTCCATGTAAATAGGCACTTCATGTTGGTGGGTGGAAAGTAAGTAAATGGGAGCGAGTAGAAAAAAACATCCACTTCTTATTTCTTTTATAAAAATCAAATAAATCGCTTCATGTTTTCTACATTTTACAGAGAAAGAATTAATACACAATTTTTTTTAACCTTATTGTGTTACCTGACTGGTGAAGCCGTGGAATCTCATTAGGGGTTGAAACTCCTTGAAGAGTTCGCTCAAACTTGGCACTTCCCCTTCATCTTCGTCATCCAAGCGTCGTTTGATTTCTGCCTGACTCCATCGGATCACACTCTGAAAGACTTCCACCTCTTTGGCTGCCAATGTATTCCGACTCAAAATGCCTTTAAAAATGGCCAATGGAAGTGTGGAACATTTGGCCGAATTCAAGATACTCTGGGCGTTTCGATCAATCAACTTCAGGCATTCGTATAGCATTTGGGTATCTCCGTAATTTTCGGCATACAAGTAGGTATCCAGAACGTTCTTCGGATTCAGTTTCATTTTCAAGTGCTGCAAACAAGGACCATGCTAATGTTTTTGGCCCACCCAAGGAACATATTTAGTAGGGTCTTACCCGTCGACAAACATCCTCCAATCCTTCGAGCATGTATTTTCTGGCGGCATACCATAGATGCCAAACATTGACAATGTCTTGGAACGACACCTTCTCCGTATAAATGTAAAGTAACATGGCCTTGAAGGCCGCGGGTGTCACATCGGGCACCACAATCTCGTCACTTTGTTCGACCAAAGACCCGAAAAACATGGTTTCGAACACGGGTGAGCGGAGAGCTAGTAGGAATCGATGGGCTCGAAAACGGGTTCCACTTCCAGATGATGCTTCTGAGTCTTCGGTTTCATCCATGACAACAAAGGTCACATCTGAGAGATGGGATGAGTTGAAAAGCCCCCCCACTCGAGCCGTCCAACTTTGGGGACAAAGGGTCAAATCTGTCAAGAACGCCAGATTGTCAAATTCGTCATCCTGTAAGACAATCAAATTGTATGTTAATAAGTTACCTCGAGGCTCTTTTCGGGTATCTAAATTTCAAGTTTCTAAAGGAAATATCGAATTAAATAGTGAAAATGATTTGCCTTCATTTCTTATAAAAATTTCTATTCTGATGTTTTTCGTCCTTTAGGTTCAACAACCAACTTTGATTGTAAACTTGAAATTGGAAATTAGGAACCTTCATTTAAACTTCTGCCATTGACTGTAAAGTTAACATTCAGACGTCTATTGATACAAGCATACCTCAATGGAGGTGATGTCGCTCAACATTCTAAAAGATTGTCTCATTTTTACCTGAAGTGTGGCTTGAAAGTCTCGTTTCACGTCCAGGACATCCATCTGAGGTCCCATGCCGCCACCAGCCGCCCTCAAGCCATCCCCGGCCACTTCATGACCCCAAGATCGACGGCGATTTTGTCTGGGCGTGGCTGGGAAGTAGTTTTGCCTGCCCTGTCCCCGCAATCGAGGTCGAGGGGTGGGTGGGAGGTCCAAAAAGGCCGCCCCACCCGCTTCCGGATCGGCTCGACGAGGTCTGCCGGGATGGCTGAACGAGAAATTGCGCCGAAGATGAGCTCGAGCCACGAAAGGCGCCTCACCCACATTGTTCAGGTCATCCTCGGCCATGATGCTGGACGTTCTCACGATTTAGAGCTTAAAAACGGTTCTTAACAGGACATTTCGCGTCAGTCAAGGCGGGATTAAACGCACTAACCTACTTTGTTGCACTGCTGTTACTGTACCACAAATGTCAGACAAAGCTAGGACTCACTCGGAATCTGAGATACATCACTTTCTCTTGAAAAGGAATGGAGGGCTGCTGTTGTCGAAGTCACCCTGAGACGATTTTTCCTTGTTAAACCTGTTTGAGACTTCTAAAACCAGTTGAATAGGGTAAATTTGAAAAATCCGACTTGGGAGAGATTCTGGGAACCAAGTTTTTGCAAGGTGTGTAAGATAACATAATGTAAGGTAACATAAACTGTTGTTTATGTAGTGAACGGTGCGATGTCAAAGTGGTAACTTGAGGTTGATACAAGGTGTTAATCGAAGGTAATAACAAAGGAATTTTTTTTTGTTTAAATAATTTCATTTTGGCGCAGGGTTTAGAGTATAAGGTCAGGTCAAGATTGATTTATTTCTCGTTAAGCCATCTTATATCAATAGATGATTATGTTGAAACTGTTAGGTTGGTCCGGATTGTGTGACCCTTGAGCCCAAAGGCGGGCCAATCAAGGCTCCTTAAAATATTGGACTTATAAGTTATTTGCATTTTCTATATTGCCGTAGGACGCGTAGGACCTTGTAAGCCATTTACTCTCCCTAAAAAGAATCTCTTGGAACTTGGTTCCTTGTTTATCATTCTTCAATGTTGATGGATAAATTATGATCTGTAATTTGCAACAATGTCCCTGATCAAATGAGCTAAATGGACAATAAGAGGTTAGATTTTCGTTAAAAAGGGGCAGTGTTCATGGGAAAACGCCGTTAGGGCTCGATTTTATTTTCGAAATCTGAGGTTGCCGCATGGAGTTGCTAGTGATTCTGTTCTTGAGATTGCGCGTTGAGTTGACTTTAGAGCCTAGAGATCGATCGTCGACCTCCTCCTTCTGTTCTAGTTCCAACTCATCGTCCACGGACTCACTTCCGGCGTTGGTTGCCTTAGATCGTATCAATACTCATTCATCATGGACCTGTTAAAGGAGAACGCTATCAAATACGGCTTCACCTCGCCGCACTGTTTTCAAGATTTGTTCATTCAACACAACTTGAACAATGTGGAATGCTTGAAGGTCCTCTTGGCCAAAGGCCTCGGCTTTGCCATCATCTTGGGTTCAAGCCTGGTCAAACTGCCCCAGGTTTTCAAGATCGTGGCTAACGGATCAGCTCAAGGGATCTCCTTCCTAGGCGTTCTTCTGGAGTTATTGGCCGTGACTGCCAATGGAGCCTATAGCTTTAATCACGGGTTCCCCTTTAGCTCTTACGGCGAAGCGGTGTTCTTGTCCCTGCAAACCTCGTTGATTGCATTGTTGGTGTTGTGGTTTGGAGGTTCCACTATCTCCTCCGTGCTCTTCACTTTGGTATACGGCACCATTGTTTTCGGCATCTTGCAACCCGGTTTGATCCCCGAAGAAGCTTTGTGGTGGGCACAGGCTGCTAATATTCCCATGGTGGTGGTGGGTAAATTGATCCAAGTGGTCACCAATTTGCGGGCTGGTCACACGGGTCAATTGTCGGCCGTGACCGTGTTCTTGTTGGCTCTGGGTTCGTTGGCTCGTGTGTTCACCTCCATCCAGGAAACTGGCGATCAAGTGGTTGTGGCCACGTACATCTGCTCATCGGCCGTGAATGTGTTGTTGGCTTTGCAGGTGATCTATTATTGGAAGGCCACCCAAAAAGCCTTGGAGAAGTCCAAGGGTGGCAAGGCTGGAGGAAAGGCCGCCCAAAAGAAGAAGCGCAATTAAAGCCCATGTGCGTTCGTTGTATTGGGCATTTACTGATTGCTTGCCTAAATTATTATTCTATTCCCGATCTCCGACCTGATTATGAAAATACGTTGTTCTCGTATCGAGTTTCGAAAAATAATAATAACGCCAATAGTTCCGCTCGCAAGGGAGGTTTATTTAGATCTTTTTCATCGTTCAAGAGTAGAAGATATTTTTTTTTAAACTTATGATGGCGACGGATCGATAGGGATCCCGAGGAGCTTGCGGATACTTTCATCGGGCACGATGTTCTCGGGTTTGACCTGCTTGGCCAAGGTGGACAAGTTCTTCTGGACTTGACTGGCAATGTTGAGCTCTTTTTCGGATGGTTTGGGAATACTTGAGAAATGCTGAGGAGGGGCCTGACTCAGTCGCTCATGTTGCACATCTCTCAATTGCTGAATGAGTTGAGCCGTCGCCTCCAATTGGACCTTGGGATCGATTTCGGGTTCCTCTTCTTTGATTTTCAAGGTCTCATTGTATTCGGTCTTCAAATTGTCCAAGAAACTCATATCGATTCCATCCTCGGATAACGATTTCAAGGATTCGAAATCAATGGCTTCTTTTTTGATCGTGGGCTCGGTTTCAGTCACAGGATCGTTCTCGGTAGGTGTCGGTTTGTCGAGGGGTTGTTGCCCAAGGGATTGAGCTCCTTCAAATACCTTTTCAGTCATCTCATCCTCTCGTCGGAGGTTCTTTTTCTCTTCAATGTACTTGCTGGTCTTGCGATGCTCGTTTTCGGTGAGGATATCCAACAGATGATCCACAATGAACATGGCATAGTCGCAATTGCGGGAGAAATTCAAAATACTCTCGGCATATTGAGTGCCAATGTCTTCGCCGTAGGTTCCCGTGACCATGTCAGTTTCTTCTTTGGTCAGATTGGCAAAGGTCGAATCATAACTAGGACCATGGGAGCTGAAGGCTCCATAATAGAGCGGGTGAATGGCCTTGACCACGTTTCTTCGATCTTCTCGGAAGCCTTGGATGGCACCCGACCCTTGCTTGACCTTCCCAATGAGACTGCCTAATGAAACGGGTCGGTCTTTTTCAGTACCAGGAACCACACCCGCGCTGCCAGTAAGAAACGACAAACTGGTTGACCCATCGGATTTTTGCCGCAAGAAACCCATTTGAGAATGCGGACGATAGAGTTGAAGCTTTTCCGCAGCGCCTTTGGCCGCTTGTCGAGCCTGTTCTAAGATTTCTCTGGAAGTGAGATCGTCCGGAATAGCCTCGAATCGTCCCAGAGGTCGTCGAACCACCTCACGAATATCCTCAATCACCTTGGACACATCATCACGGGCATCGTCGTCATCATCGTCGTCATCATCATCCATTGTGGGCTGAGGGTCGCTCATGATGTCAAATCCGAGTTCGTCTTCGCTGATCTCTTTCAACCACGGCAATTGATCTCGCATAGGAATGAGTTTATCCGGCGTGAACAGACACTTTCCGATGGTCAACAACTTCTTGGCCATCTTGTAATAAATGGTGTCTTGAGTGTTATACGTCATAGCATTAGTGCACATGAGCTCAAAGTCATCTTGAAAGGCGTGGATATCGCCGTACTCACCGCGTTTGAGCTTACTTTTCATGGTAGAAAAATCCATGGGCTTTTTAATGATTTGCGAGTAACCCGGAGCAATTTTATCGCTCACGGGAAATGCGAAAAAGTGATTGACATCGCGTTTCTCTAGAAGAGGCAAAATATAATCCAAGAGCCTCAAGAACGGCCTTCTTTCCTCCTGAGGATTATCATGATGACTTTCCGGGTCTTCCGTTTCCTTCTTGGAACCCGCATGACCGCCAAGATCTGTCCCACTTTCCGCTGGTTCCACGGCCAATCGCTTGCTAGGCGGTTCCAGGCTCGAACCCGTGTCCCCACTGCCCGTCAACCTAACAATCTCAGGTTCTAGAGGCTCAGAAACAGGATGAAGACCGCCGGGAGAAGCTTCCAAGTCTCGTTTTCGTTTATCTTTGTGGTGATGTCGATGTTTCTTCTCTTTATCCTTCTTCTTTTCCTTCTTTTTCTTCTTCTTCTTGGTATGAGTCAGTAATCCGGGATTGGACGACTCATTTTCGCCATTAGGGTCGGTTCCGCCCACGCCGGACTCGATGCCACTCCCGCCTGGGGCGGTGCCCGGCCCCGTTCCGCCTACTTTGATTCGAAGTTTGATGGCGGCAATTCCGGCTTTGCTCTTGGATTCTTGAGAATCGTGCCTTTTGTGCTTCTTGTGTTTCTTCATCTTCTTTTCTTTGTGATGAACGGGAGGCAAATCCGGATTGGGCGTGCCCATCAAGGGGCGGGCGGGGGCGAGAGGCGTGGCAAAAGATTCCGAAGGGGGTTCCATGGTGAATTTCGACTCTGGGCGATGCTAAAATTTCGGTAAGATGCTTATGTTGTTGAAAGTGACTGAATTAGGAAGATCGCACTTTGAAAATTTAAGCTGAATTTTTGGCTTCTTACGATTCAAATCGTTCATTGAAGAGTTTTTTGGGTTTTGAAATTGTTTATATGGAAGAAATTGTTTGACACATGGACCATGATGACCTGACATGTTCTACTGAACATCAATTAAAATATGCCGTAGCTTGAAAATCGTCACTCTGACCAAAATTGAGGCGGATTTGGCAGCCGACAATTTTTGAAGGCAGCAAAAACGAGGAAAGTGTTGCCACGTTTTTTGTTGACTTTCGCCCGGAAAACTAAATCCTTTTTTTGGACCATGAATCTTTTGAATGAGAATGAAAACTAAGATTGCGCACAGCATGCCTTGAACCAAATCGTCTAACTTACAAGTACTGTCCTCTTAATAAATACATGAGTATAGATAAAGATAATTAATGTTGTTTCCTTTAACAAGTTCTTAAAGTTATTTTGGATATGTTTAGAATCATTCGCTATTTCCTTTGCATTAAAATATAAAGTAGTAGAGTACCAATACATTCTATCACCGCATCACCGGTGAACATTGTCATATTCAATGTAAAAATACCGCCATCGTAAAAATATAAGTCTAGACGATCTAGAAATATAAGATGCTTAAAATTTTAAATAAACTGTCAATCTCCTCTTCATTTCTTTCATGTGCACTGAAACCATTCTAGTCAAGTCACCTGTGATACCACAATATAATTTGTTTATTGTAACGTTTTTTTACATTTGACATGTCACTTCACCATTTATATGAGAACACATATACATATTTTTACAATATTTTACTTTATTTTATACAACCTGACATGACCTTGAGTCGCAATAAACATATTATTAAAATTGATGGAGACCTTTCAAAATGCAGTTTCATGAATTATCTTTTACTATCACGTTCAACTTAAACACACCTTTCCTAATGGGGAGTTTAAGATCCCTTACCGTGCAACGTTACCTTAACGTTAGCTTCAATGGAAAATAGAATTCTTAAACCTTCATTCATGAAACGTGTGGAACAAATAGTTCCGCTCCGTTTTGTCAAACCTGAATGAAGTCATTTCTCCAGTCCAAACAAAACAAATCTCGATCGAAACCCAACGTTGACGCTCTTTCGGCGGAACCGAAGAATCCAACCCAATCCAAAGGCGACAATGGGTCGCGGAAGCAAACGACCCGAATCCGAGACCGAAGAAGGACAATGGGAAGAGGACGACGACCCGCCCAGTCGATCATCGCCCTCGGCCCATCAACATCATCTCCCGGAAGAGCAAGTCGAAGCCATCTCTTCCGATGAAGACCATTTCCGAGTGGAACCCCGCAAAAAATCGCGACGTCGATCCCGCAAATCCTCGGATTCCGAAGACGAAGATTCAGCCGAGGGATCCGCCGATTCCCAAGAGACCGAGGAACAACACCGAAAACGATCCAAGGACAAAAAGAAGCGAAAAAAGAGCAAAAAAGAAAAGAAGCGCAAGAAAAAGCGGAAACGCGCTCATTCCGAAGGATCTCGAAGTCATTCCGCCTCCGGCAAACGCCGAAAACGCTCTCGGCACTCGGATTCGGATCTTTCCGAGACCGAGGAACGCCCACCCGCCTCTTCCGATGGGGCGGAAGCCACGGATCGGGAAGGCGGTTCCACTCCGGAATTGGAGGAACGCGAGGATATGGATGTCGCACCCAAATCACCGGAAAAGACGCCGCCAAAACCGGTGCTTCCGTCTTCGCGACGTCGCGCAACGGCGGCGGATTTTTTCCAAGAAGAAGAACCCGAACGAAGGGATCGATCCCGATCGAATAATGAGCCTCCAAGACGGCGAAGCGATTCCCGAGATCGATCGCACCGACGAAGTTCTCGACGAGAGGATCGACGTGAACGACCGCGATCGCGGGATCGCGCGCGCGATCGTGAGGTTAAGGAGACGAAGGAACCGCCCGTCGTTGAGAAAGATGAGGGTGGCTCGCAAAAAGTGTTGTCCATGTCAGTGGCCGAAACGAACGCTTTACGGGCTTCCTTGGGATTGGCCCCGCTAAAAGAGAAGAATGCGGTCGATAAAAATGCCACCCAAGCGGAGAAAAAGGAGCAAAAGGCCCGTGAGGAGTTTGCCCGTTCGCAAGGAGGCACGCTCATCCCCAATTCTACCAAACATGAGATCCACAAGGCTCCGGAAAATCTGTCCCAAAAAACCTATGCCGAGAAATTACGCGAACGAATTCAAGAACGAAAGAAAAAGCGCGAAATGGAGGCGCGACTTTTGGCTATCAAAAAGTTGGGCGATTCGGATTCGGATGAAGATCAAGGGTCCAGTGCCAATTGGGTGGAGAAGCAAAAGAAGATCCAGGCCGAAAAAGCCGCGGCCCAAAAACGGGCCCAGATGTTAGAAGAGCTGGAAGATGATTTTGGGGTCGGGAACTTGGTCAAAGAGGCCGTGCAACGGGATCGAAGCGAGGCTTATAGCAAGAAAGATTTATCCGGATTGAAGGTCGAACACGCGGCGGAGCATTTTTTGTCGGGTCGGGATGTGATTTTAACGTTGAAGGACTCGGATGTGTTGGACGCGTCGGCGGAAGATACCTTGGTCAATGTGAATATTATGGATGATGAGCGCACGAAGAAGAAATTGGAAGAGGCCAAGAAGGCCAAAGTTGGGTACAACGCCTATGATCAAGAAGAAGTGGACGAACTCACCGGTGAGCTCAAACGAAAGAACATGCTGGACAAATACGACGAAGAAATCGAAGGAGAACAACGGACATCGTTCAAGATCGGTCAAGAAGGCGATTACAATGAAGAGGAGCAAATCGAACGCCAGCGACAAAAGATCCGTGAGAAGTTAAACGCCGCCAAAACGTTAGAATCCCTCGCTCTGCCCGAGCTCAAAGTCGCTTCGGATTACTACACCTCGGAAGAAACGGCTCAATTCAAGAAGCCCAAGAAGAAACGCAAGGTCAAGAAACGCATCCTTCGCGCTGACGATTTATTAGCCGATCTTGAGGAGGATCAAAGCTCTTCCAGTAAGAAGCCGGCCAAAAGTCCGGCCAAAACGGATCGATCGAGCAAAGGTGCCCTACCCATGGATTTGGATGAAGACGTTGAGATGAAGTTCGAACCCGATCTAGATGACATCAAATTGGAGGATGAGGGTGACATGGGACTCGAGGCTGCCCTAAATCGAGCGCGTAAACTGAAGCAAAAGCGAGAAAACACCGATGTGGCCGAACAGATACTGGAGGAAATCAAAGCCGAGCCCAAAGTAAAGCAAGAAACCGAGGAGGACCTCACTGGATCCGAGCTCATTGGCACCTTTGAGGAAGAGGAAGATGGCCAACAGGGTCGATTTGGAAAGCCCCTGATAATGAATGAAACCGTGGAGTTTTGCCGAAATTTGGGTGCCCGCCAGTTCAACGATCAATTTGAACGAGGTCAGAAGATCAAGCAGGAGTCATCTGTGTCCAAAGATCTCCTCGAATTTGAGGAATCCCTCACATCTGCGGCTGGATCAAGTGGGACTGCTCGATCATCCACCAAAGAACCCTATCAACGTGGACAATGGGAAGAAGTGGACAACAACGATAATGATTCCGATATGGACAGTGAGATGAGAATGGACATGGATTCCAATGGCGAGGATGAGGTGGACAACACGGCCATCTTGGAAGAAGAGCCCGATCTACAGAGTGGTGTGGCTGCGGCCATCAAGTTGGCCAATAGCAAAGGCTATTGGGAGAAAGAGGAGAAGAAGGCCACCGGCAGCAACCTCAAACATCTCATGGCCAAGAATTATTCCATTGACGACAAGATGCGCATGGATGACGAGCGTGGTGGGCGTAGAGGCGATCGTTATGGTGGAGGGGGTCCCTCACAGCCTTTCCAAGAGAAGGCCAACTACGTGCCCAATGTTCAATTGGAGTACATCGATGACGGTGGACGGCTTATGAACCAAAAGGAGGCGTTTCGATACCTCAGCCACAAGTTCCATGGGAAAGGCTCGGGCAAGATGAAGACCGAAAAGCGTATGAAGAAGGTCATGGAACAGAGTCTGATGATGAACATGTCGAGCACGGACACGCCTCTACAGACGGTCGAGAAGCTAAAGAAGAGACAAAAGGAATCTGCCACTCCCTATTTAGTTCTCTCGGGCAACAAGATCAATCCTCAAGACCTCAAGAAGTGAATTCAAACAACTTGCAAATTCCCGTCAACAATGAAAGAAATGATTAATAAATACATTCAGTTTCAACTTTGTATATGCAAAAATAGTCGGGTTAATTTGTGCCGTAAATCCTGGTTGCACGGTTCGGTTTCTAACTAACTAGAAACTAGCATTTCATCAACAACATTTCAGATCAGGTACACAGAAAGCTTCTCAAGTATTTCTAATTTAGTCAAGTTCATCATCGTTGGTGATGCTCTCAGGAATGGTTCCGAATTGCCAATCCGTGGGGAATGGGCAAATTCGGGCGGTGGCTATTCTTGTCCCATCGGTTTGGGATGTGTCCGAGGAGGTCTCCAATGTCATCCGCATCGGATTGATACTCGAATAGAACGCACCTTGAAGTTGGGGATTCGTATTGCTGCTCACACGGCTTAAATTACTAAAGGCCGTGGTACGACTTCGATTACTGTTGCGACTGGGTATGCTATTCGAGTCACTCTGATGATCCTGGGACAAGTCTAAGTCTGCTTTGGAAGATTTTGCATCTTCAAAAGATTCGGTTTTTGCATTGGAAGTTGCCTCGGTTATATCTGTTGACCCCTTAAATTCGGGTTCTGGGGAAGATTGAGCGGAATGAGAGGACCCATGACTTGATCCGATATCCTCTCCGGTTTCATGTCATGAACTTTCCGAGTCATTCAATGTCGGTCCTCCTTTTTCCCAACTCACATTTTTGGAGCATTTCGACCAGACTTGCCGAGATTCGATGGGATTGTCCGAGACGAAACTGGAAGAAGCTAGAGGAAAACCCGGCTCGGGAACTTGCTCCATTGCTTCTTCGGCGCTAGAAATCGTGATATCTTTCACGGTCTCTTTGTCTTCTAAATCTTCGATGATTTCTTCGTAATCCAAGGAAGTGGCTCCGGGATTACTTTGGGGGTCCTTCTTCAAATCCTGTCCTGCCCAATTCAAGGTCTCTCTGGAAGACCCTCTCACATGAGAATGTGGGTTAGAGGGACTGCTGCTACTGGGTTGGATCGATTGGGTCAGGGAACTGTTTCGAGCCAAAAAGATTTGTCGAGGCTTCAAAGGGTCCATTTGAGGTGCTCCTTGATCCGTTTCTCCATGGCATTGCTCGACATGCACAAACATTCGGATCAAACCTTCGCAATCGATCCACAATCGAAATGTGAGAACGATTCGAAAGCCGGCATTCGCAGCTATGGGTCGCCAATCCCAATTGGGTTTGAGCAGAATGTCCATGAGTGATGAGTGGGAAGCGTAGTCTTCGATATGGTGATCACAACTGAAGAGAGTGGAGGCCTCCAGGCCAAAGATATGTGGGTCATGGACAAAGTCTACTGGTCCCAAAGAGAAATCGTGAGTGGAAGCAAACCCTGAAAGCAATACATTCATGTTCTCAATCAGTGAATCAATCACGAAGTACACAAACTCATTCAAGGGCGTCCCTCTTGAGCACGTTTGGAGAAAAACACTCAACTGATTCGACCAAAGGTTTTCATCAGTTTCATTTAATCAGTTTTATATTTCTTCTGAACACTACGGTCTGAATGCAGACGGATACTGGATTGAATTTGCCATTTAAAATTTGACAAAACTAAAAAGGGATTTTAAAATGTTAAACAAGATACTGAAAAGCATTTAGGAAATGTCATAATAGGACGACATATTGGTGGACCGACCCTTCCTTGTAAAAAAAGAGCTAAAAACATTATTGGTTGGGCTAGAGAGAATGAGATTAATATAAAAGATGTCAAGTTCACCTTGAAGAGCGATCTGAACATTTTTCCGAATCAGGGAAGTCAATTGATGTTTCCGGACAAACCGATGGATTGGTTCGGGATAGGTTCCGATTTGAAGAAGAATCCCCTGAGCATCATTCAGCACACTTCGAAGGAATCTAAATTTACCCAAAATAAACTAACACAATTTACCATGTAAAAGGATAGAAATGGATTTTTTTGGCAAGTCATCATTCAATGAATGGATGAGTTTTGAATCTCAAATACCATAATGGTTTCAATGAATGATGCTTTCCTTCCTGAATGAAACGAAATTGAAGAGGCACTTCACTAGTCTTACGTTGGTTTGTCATTGCATTGGTGAAGGCTTCTATCCAATTCTTGTATATCCAAGGTCAAGTGGTCGCCTCGGTTCTTGCTCCCGATGGCATCAATCACAATCAAATTCAAGATCACCCTTTCCAAATCGCGAGTGACGGAGATTTCTCGAATAGCAGCCCTTGATCCTTTTTCCAGCCAGATAATCTGACCAACTTTTAAAGTCAATCCCCATTTGGAAAGCAACACTGGAATCGGGAAATGACTCCGTAAGGTTTCTCCGCGAATAACCTCCTGCAAAAAATATGATCATGACGACGTCAACGGAAGGATGCTTTTTCGTAGTTCATTATTTCTCATCTGAATAAAACGTTTTCCCAGGTGAATAATCACCGAGAATCTGAAAATTGGTTTACATTGGAATCGTTATTACTTGCATATATTGAGGCTTAAGGCAAGCAAACAGATGTGATTTGGATAGAAAATATGGCGAAAAGTTTTATCTTGCTTTGATATATCATCTATAAGCAAAAGTTCCCTTTATCTGTCCAATGAGAAAATATCTCGCAACCAAATTGAAAATTAGAAATAAACCATACATCCGGTTATGAATCATTTTTCTGATGAGGGTAAATCGGATGAATCGTTAAAACAAAGGAATAAATGAAGTTGAAGTTAACATTTGGTTAGGTTAGGTTAGGTTAGGGTAGGGTAGGTTAAGTTAGTTTAAGTATTGAAATATTGCTTTAGGATAAATAAACTCACGCATCCTTGGAATAAATCGTGGTACATTTACAAGCGAGAAAGTCGGAGTCAAGTTGACGAAGGAATATGGTCATTAAAACGTTAGTAACTCTCATTTTAATTTAGCATACTCCACATTGTAATTTTTAACTTTGTAAATCAGTTTCCATATCTGTGCCATTATTATTTGAACTATAAATTTGATGGGTCTGTTTGTATATGGACTTTTGTAGAGTAAAAATCTAAACATCAATATATCTCTTTTTATTTGTAAATAATGTTTAGAGCTTGACTTTCAATCGGCATATATTGTATTTTCGTAACGTCTTAAGATTGAATGCATCAATGAGTTGAGCTCGCATTCAACGAAAATAGGAATAGGCCAAACATCTCGCGCATTGCTTTGATTCAACATATATGATGAGTTTTTATAGGTTTCTTTGTATTTGGACGTCAGCCAAACTAGTAAGGACTAATATGTTTAGGACACCTTAATGATTCCCAAAAATAGCCTTTTGCGTCATTCCAACTCTAGATTTAAAGGGATAAACTAACACCTTGCACAATGGCAGAATACAGTTTCATTTGTCGGCAGAATACAGTTTCATTTGTCAGCAGAAACTGATCCAAGTTGTGGACATTTCTCATGGCAATTGGATCTCTTTGAGAAAGTGAATTGTTTTTAGAAAACTTCCGCATCAACCCTGTCACAGTTTCTCGAATCTCAATTCAAAATATTGCTCTTAACAATCCCAACTCGTCGGTCAAGCTAATATTAAAATAAACTTTTCAAATGTTTCACTACAATGTCTAAAAGAACAGAGTATGTGTGCGGTGGAATATTCCATAGTCTATATATAATATACCAGTCCAAATTTGTTGGTGAAAACAAATTTCACAAAGAGGAACCCCAAAAATCCGTCCCACCCAATACGATTGAAGACTGAAGTCTTTAAATACAATCAAAGTTGATTATTAGAATACTCTATATTAATGCCGGACCAGAACGACTCTAGATTAACAAGAAGGGCTAATCGAATTTTTAAACAATCGGAAATAATGCTTGTTTCAAAGATTTTTGGACATTTTACTTCAAAATTTAATTTTTATAAGGCATGTCTGCTTTATAAAATTGGCTGAAAGAAAACACAAATTTTGGCTGAAAGGGCTTTCCGTCCATCACTTCTCGATATCGAAATAACTTTTCTAAAAGAATATATTTACCCTAGACCGAAATTAATACTCTCTTAATGTAAGAAAAACTTTCGAAATAAGATGACGGGCGATATTTTTTATCCATATTTGTAATACAAGAACTGGAAAAAATCTTGTCACGGTAAAAACAAGGAATCAAATTAAGACACAAAAAAAAACATCTTCCGACGGGATTAAGACATTTAAAAGGTGAAATTGGGGACTAATTGATAGTTGCCAAAGGCAAAATTAGTCTTACCTCTCGCCAAAAGGCTGCACGAACCCAACGATGGGCACTTTCACCGAGTTTCATCATGAGGACATGCCACTTTTTGAAACGTAAATGGCCTCTGAAAGAAACGAAACTGAAATCAATCAGAATTGGTTTGGCTTCTTTATTTCCTTATCAATCAGTTATTGTGCATACAGCCTTCTCTCCTGCATACGTAACCTTTTGCAGAGTGATAAAGGCTATCAAATGATGAAACTTGAGTGAAAATGCAAGTTGACAACTTCATTTTGCACAAAAAAGTCACGGACTCTCCGTGATGATCCCCCATAAAAGAATACATCCTTGAGATCTCGTGACAAGAATGACCTCCACAGATTTTCACCGAATCCTTGAAGCTAATTTTGAGTCTCGATATTTACAGACAAACAGTCGGGAAAGTACATCTCAAAATGGACGTGAACAGAGAGAAAGCTACGTGATAAAACTATGTGGGATCATTTTCTTGACCTTTAGTCCAACTTTCTCAAGGAGAAACTGTCCCAGACAAAGCGGCGACTCCACGTGTGGTCAACCCTTCGTAACAAGCACTTAAAATGAACTAAAATAGGTCAACTGCTAACGGTTCATAAACTAAAGAACCACGTGGCAACAATGCATTCATGTTGGAGGATTTTCGATCCAATCTCTCGAGAATTATCAGAAAAAAACTTGGATGGAAGCTTGAAGTGCTACAACAATGAATCGAGTGTGCCTTGAATGAATGAAGACGGAGGGATGCCAATATTATTTTAAACAAATACTGGTGACAGACAATCAATTTTTATGCATTGCACTTGTCATCGTGAAAACGAGTGTGAAGGTAGGTTGCAAGTTCCAGTTGGTTCTTTTTCTAAAAGAGCCGTGTAAATTGTTCATACGAAATTCAATGAAAGAGACAATGAAAAAAATGGATAACTCCTTTTTGCCGAAAACTTTAAAAAATCATTGAATTTGACGAGGATGCCTCAAATACAGTTCTCCTTGACATTGAGTGCATTTTTCATGTGAACACAGCCATTCTCATTTTTGTTTTTTTCTTTGTTTTCTCAGATTGTTTAGTATGCCGTGTGTCTTCACATTAACCACGAAAATTTGGCATTAGCCAAAGAATTTGATAAATCACCAGCTATTCCCCCTCAAAAAACAAGCTCTGACCTTTGATGAATGTCTATTTTATACATTGATTCTACATACCTATCAAAAGATTTACAACAGATTCATCTAAGGATATGAATGTTCTCAAAATAGTTTTCAAAAAACAACATGAATGCAGATTAAAAACAGATCAACGTAAATGAATTTGCAAACTTTGAACCTTCCTCGAGGCCTACATGAGTTGTACAAATAAGTAGCCAGAGAGAAAAGGATATTGGATATCTGAAATGTGTTCCATCCAACCTGCTAATGACGTCAATTCCTTTCTAGGTTAAGAACTTTTCTCCCTAACTTCAGAACTCCTGGGCAACGGTGTTCAAGCTCGGAAATAATCGGGGCAAGCTGCAAACCGGGATATTTTGGGAACTCTCTCGTTTTAAGAATGCATTTTGGTCGAGTAACTCACTCATTCCACACAATAACCTTCCTCATCGTCAACCGCAAACCCAAATTAATTGGAGCCATGAAGACGATATTGGAATCACGAGACTATTCTATTGTCCCTTTAACCTCGATTTAAGATCAGGTGGAACAAAAGATCCAGACAGATGCAAGGATCTGACCGAGAAGAGTAAAAGAAAACTGTATTTGGACCACGGAGGTGACTGACAGCGTGCGTGAAGCTTCTAATCCTATCTCGCTCATGTGGGACGTTCAAGGAAACATATTGGAGCATGAAGGAACAACATGTTTCAATCCGGTTGAATCCAGTTTGTTGTCCCTGGAACGTACGCCAACACTCGTTGGGGCCAAAGAATTCAGCACCTGACCGGGAGAATTCAGTTGTCGGTTCGAAGAATACTGAATAAGCCTTGTTCTTTAGGCATCCAGCAAGTTCTTGGAATGTTATCAAATATTCGTCTGAAACGGTTCCATTCCTCGATCCTATGGATTGCTACTTCATTAATCCACCAATGCAATGACAAGTCTGGAACCTCAGACTGTTCTTGGAACGCTTGGGGTTCATTCCATGGTAGCATGGGAAATATTCATAGGCTAGAGTTTCTCGGGAAATCACTCGTCGATACAGATTTCCAGCCCTTTTTCCAGGCACTCTCTAGGGACTTCATAGAACACAGCATTCCAACAAACGCAAGCCGCTTCTCATCAGGGATAATCATTCGCTTGTTTTCCACGAATCGTTAAAGCAGAGGACGTCACGGATATTCATTGAGAATATTATAGCTGGTTTGCATAAGATAATGTTATTCTTTTCAATGTAAGTTCTTATTACAGTTTATATTACCAATCATTCGTTGCTAACTTTGACCCTGTTGGATAATTATCGACAAACTGTTTCGATTCGTTCCTGACTTGATCGCAGAATTATCACTCAAAACATGCTTGTGCTTTCAAATAGTGTAGAATGGGTCTAGGGTTTGGGGATGTTCTCTAAGCTATCCATTTTTCGTCTTGCATTTGTTATTTTATTTGACGCTTTCCGCAGAACCAGTAAACCTTAAAATAATATTTTTCCATATTGAAATATGTCCTAAGACTTCCTGGTAATCCTCTATTTGAGTTGGAGAGGTCAATTTTACTTAGCCTTGTTGTTAGCTTAAAACAAATCATAAACTAGCTTTAGTTTAGATAATCTAAGGTGAAATCTAATGTTTTTGAAATATTAGTCGGATGTTTTTGACAATCTCAAAATTCAAGCCAAGTTTTGGACTAATGGGTTTATTTCTTGTTCGTATTATTCATCAAAACTGTCACAAGTCCTAAAATTCCTATCAATAGCATTCTATATCTCCCTAATCTTTACAAAGTTTTGGGTCACTGACTGCGCATTTCCTAAAATCTCCACAAATTGGAAAAAGAAAATGCTTTTTGAATATGTGCATGAAAGACTGCATGAAATGGCTCTTACGAAGCTCAAGTTTAGAATACTATTGTTAATTTGATTCCAGAGGCAAATCTTGGCCTTTAAATGCACATGTTCCCAAATTTCCCTATTAAAAGCAAATTTCTTACTCATGAAGCAAGTTCTATCCATGAATAGACTTGCGGGAAAGATTAGAGGTCTTGGCAACAGTTTAATCAATATTGTGGTTCTGGGAATGGTTGAGCCAACCTTTCATAACCAACCAACTTCTTGAACGATGTAAAGATATTAATAGAAAAAATATTTTTCAGTCAGTCAAAGTTACCACATGTGCAATACTTAAAATTCCTCGCAATCAAACGCTTCCATTCCAAGAATATGATCCGAAGTGACTTTGAAAAGATGGCCTTCGTCCACCTTCCTCTTCCACCAAAACGTGCCAAAATTACATCGAATTTTGGGAAAGGAGCATTCTCAAACGAGTCTTTTTTTGGCAAATCCTTTCCATCGAACGACCGCACAAAGCATTGTATCTCTACTGATGTATTCTTCACTTTAAAAGCGTCGAATCCGATCGGTTTTTGACCGCCCTCACAATGACTTACCCTAAGTTTCACGGTTTTGGAGGGGACAATTCACTGTCTAAAACTCGATTTTGCGACAACTGAATGATTACGAAATTGGAGATAGCTGAAATTGCTCGGGAGTTTATTATGGTCTGTTTTTGTGACATGCTATCTCATTGGTCATTGTCGGTATGCGTGAGCTCTCCTGATTGGTCATCGACTTTTTCAAAAAATTGGCGCGAACTCGAAGTGATTCAAGTTTCTTTTTATAAATGTTTTAGTTGGCTTCGTCTTCGGAGTTTGCAAGTGAATATCTATCGTATGCGTCTTGGTCCCGTTCAGTCTCATAGTTTTGGTCTTGGACCGGATTTGAGTCCATCGAATCCGGAGCAAGCTTGCCGTTGTCCTCAAAGTAGCGTCGTAAAGTGGTGGTGTTTCGGACGGGAAGAGGTTTCCGGGACGATTCATCTATCAAGTATTTCAGAACACGATCATCGGCGCCAACGATTTCGAACTTTCTACCATAGATAATCAAAATTGACCCTAGAAATGGAAGCAAATGTATTTTAGTTTCCCTATGAATTTAATTACAAAATTATGAAAAACAATAGGAAGGGAAAGTTCATGAAATAAAAATGGCGGTGACAGAAAAAACACAGGTTCATTTAAAATGAAAATAAAGTTTATTTCATTTTTCTTCAAACGAACTCTCAATATATTTGGATAAACAACATTCGTTTTTAAATATTATATAGACGCCTGAGATCTCCTTAGGTTCTCCTTTTTTGTACATCAAATGTCAATCTTGACTTTTTCTTCAAAAAAAAGAAAATGAAAGTGGAAAACAAGAAAAAGAACTGTCATTCATTAAAGTATATGAATATTTAAAAGCCTAATTTAAATATTTAATTTGAATAATTAAAAAAATATTACTGTACCACATGATGTCCACCTTGCAAGATTCTGCACTCTTAAAGGCCTCAAGGTCATGTCAGATGGAAGGGTTTTTGAGCAACACTCAAAGCTGAATTTCAGAATAACTTTCAACATAAGAATATTTTGCTACTAATCGAAAGCCCCCATTGATGTAAGAATAAAGTTGCTGGTGACGAAAAATACTTCTATATCTTAACTTGGACTGTAACTTTCCTCCAAAGCAACCTCAACCTTTTGTTTAGAATGGATTAGTACGGTCGGACGATTTCAGCAGCTATTCTTGGGGCCAAATGGTTAGGGATATGTCGGAGTCTAGACTCGCCTTTCAACAAACTTGATAAAATGCTCTTAAAAATTTCCGAGCTTCATTAAAAATTTAGTTTATCAACAACATGAGGTGATCCCACCAAACTGTTGGTGGGAAAATGGGTTTCAGAAAAAAAGCCTTCGAATGCAGTCTTCAACAAGATTTAATCCCAATTTAAACAATTAGACACACGTTTGTGCAAAGCTTTCCTTTTTTTCTAAACCTTAAGTAAATTACAAACTCACCAATGTAAAAGTCGTCGATGGAGTAAAAGTCCGTCTCTCCGTTGACTTTCAAATCTGGCTTTCCCACCTTGGAACGTTCCAAATATTTGCCACAAAACCTCCCCGAGTTTGGCGGTAGTTTCTCAAAAATGCTAATAGTGTCGTCACAAAGGAAATAAGTGAAAATGAATTTCCTTTCGGCATCATGCAACCATGGCGAGTGTATTTTCGCTTCAAATCTCAATGTCTGAAAGGAAATCGATATCGTCATCCAGAAGTGCATCTCTAGCCGATCAGATTGAAGTATTGGTTGCAAAAGTCGAACCTTGCCAGAAAACTCGAGAAACTTTCTGAAGTCCTTTTTCGGAGGCTTAGGTGTGAGTCTTAAACAATTTTGCAAGGAGTCCTCCGGGTTCCCTATGGTAACAATGGTTTGCTCGGGAATGGGAACAATCGGTTCCGGAGAGGGCAAAGTGACAGTCTTCTTCGGCTTTACCTCTTTACCCAAAACATGCTCGAGGTATTGTTTAGTAAAGGCGTCGCAATCATAGATGTAGAACCTAGGTTTGAAAGAAATTCTGTTATCATAACGCAAAATGAGGTAGAGAACTATGTGCGTGCCGTCAGGTGCAGGTCGTGCCTTTGTGACACTTCCATCCAAACCATTTGATGTCATAAGAAGATATAATTGGGGAAAGTCCGACTTAGCACACCTTTGAGACATTGTTCCAAAGCCATTGTGGATACCAACATATCTTGACTCTATGGACCACTTTGAGGTCTTCATGTTCGTAAGGGGCTCAATGTGCTGTTACATCAAGTCCTTGAAGGGGCTTTCAAGGTTGTGGATAGTACAGAGCACTTATCGACAAGGAGTGTGTCATGTAACTCCTTGATCCTGAGATTGGATTTCTATTTCCTTCATCTTGATGAAGGAGGAAAAATGACCTCGAACCTTTTGGTTTGTAGCATTCAGCCATGTGGTCTTTCATCTCGGATATTCACGCACGAACGAGTTGCAGATACAGAGAGACCTCCTCCGCAATTGGATAATTTTATGAGGTCATCGATGAGAGACCACAGTTGGAAAGAGTGCCAGAAAGAGGTAATTTGGGACCAAAGTGGCCAAGAATGAAAGACGTCACGGGTTAGGAGACATTGAAGTTAAATTAGCGAGCATGGATCAAGGAAAAGTGCATACCCAAAGATAAGTTCAACTAAAATAGTCTCCAATTATTGAACTAAAGTACATTGTCCAAAAAAGTACCTTCTATTCAAAACCGATACGTTCTCTCCAACATTCAAATCTTTGGATAGGTAAAAATCCTCGGGAGAATACGGAACAGAAGACGGAAACTCCTCGCATCCTAAAAAGGAACGCCTTCAATTATTCTTTGGACGAGCAAGTACATCATTTAAGTTTCATGGGGAACATATTTTTTCTTTTAATTCTCAGCAAAGATTTATAAGGGACCATCAGCTTCCTCAAACAAATACTGTCTAGCGAATGTTTCACATACAATGATGAATTTCACAACTATTCTCAGTAGTGAAATGAAGTAGCTGAACTACATTAGACATAAAGGACGAAAAATATGTTTTTCTATCTAAATCAAGTGTTACCTGCTCGGGGAGGGATCTTGGGCACTTTTTGGCGCCTCAAATATTTTGCTCCAGCAGCGGATTGTGGTCGTTCAGATCGCATTTCACGAATTTCGATCGTGTCATCAGCCAAGTAAAAGTGAAGGATGAACTCTTTTTCTCCACTTTTGCCCAAGGGATATTTGGGTAAGTCACTTCGGCACATAAACCTAGGGGGAAACAATTTTTAAATGCAAACTGTTTCATTTTGGCTCATGATGAACTGAAAAGTCTTTTAACTATTACCGAAAGATTCGACTAAAAAGGGCTTGACTGAAATCGAAAGCCGCCGACCACGAAATGAACTACGTACACAATTAACGTTTAATTTCAATCACCGGTGGATAGGAAAAGGCTACATTAACGTTTTTAAATTCAGAAATAATCAAATGCCAAAGGTTTTCTGACTGAAAAAGACTTTAAATTCCTAAAAATACTGATTAAACATTTCGGATTTGAGAAACTGTGGAAAGACTACATACAGGGTTGGTCACTTAAAACGGGGCAGGGAAAATTGTGAATTTCTTACATTCAGGGCTCTGAATCAAAAAGTCAGTGCTACAAATAGTTCTCATTATGCTTTCATCTAGAACTCTTTTAACACAATTTCTCTAAGCAACCCCCTTTTTGACGGGACCTTGAGGACAATTAGCAAAAAAAGTAGAGACTCTTTTAACATGTTCCTCTTGTTCTTGGTTTCTTTCTTGTCAGTTCTTGTCATCCAGCCACTAAATTGCAGAAAGGCCACTTTTCTGTTATCAGTCTTATCATTATTAACTTCAACATTCATCCATTAAGTGGGTTCAATTGAAGGTTCAATTGACAGGTTCATGGGATAGAGTTTTGGAAAATAAAGACAATATGTCCTAAAATTTACCTTGCACTTAAAAACAGGCAAAGAAATCACATCCGACATTAAGGATCACTTTCTTCATTAAGTTGTGTAACATTTTCATCCAATAACACATTTTTGAGTTTTTGAACCTCGCGAAATCAAGCTTGCACCTTTTATTGTCCTTCTTTAAACCCAATCCCATGGTATCATAACGGTATTCCAAGATATTATTGTATCAAACCCAAATGGGATGTAAATGTTAAAAGTGAAAATAACAAAATATGACTTCTCCAGTTTACTGACTCCATGATAAAAACTTCATGCGGAGCATGTTGATGTCGAATTCCTTCTTTTATCGCTATTTGAATTCGAGACCCTTTCAAGAATAGGGGGCCCTTAAAGAAATTGTTTAATAAAAAAGTTCTAGATGATGAATGAGCACTATAATGAGCAGTACTTGTAGCGATAATTTTTTGAGTCAGTTTATTCAGAGTCCCTGATGGTATAAAAATTCAATTTTCCATGCCCCGTTTTAAGTAGCCAACCCCGTAAGTTAGGGTTTCTTTGTTTTTCAAACATGAGCCCTCTCCTGAAGATTGAAAAATAATGTTTCAGAAATGAATGCGCATTGTACGAATACGATAAAAACAAGTTGTCTTCTCGTGTAAACCATTGGCCTTTTCTTTTCTTGTCAAGAAATGGGAGGATTCGTTTCTCGAGAAAAGCAATCAATTTAGCCGCTAGGTCAATATTTATGTTCTAATACGAAAACTCTCAGGAACATTTTAGGCAAACAAAACCAGGTAAACAAGTTTAAACCTGACCTCAAGACTCTGCCATCATTTTCATAGAACTTTCGCAATTTGTTTTCCTTAGGATAAGCTTTTGGATTGTCCTTGTTCTGGAAATTGGTTCTCTCTGGAGTCTCGTGTTGATGAATATCCATTTTTAGCGGGAAATTTGAAACCATCATCTCTTCAGAAGTCTTAATTTCGTCCGAATCTTTCAAGCCTTCTTCCACAAGATATTTTCTCGTGAAGTCATCGCAAGATCGTATGACATAAGTTCGCCCATAGATCGTCAAAGGTTTGCCTGTAAAGATTGAATGTCATCTTCAATTTTAATCCTCGTTCCACAAAAATAAACCTTACCAATCTTGATGTCGGTCCAATGGAAAAATGATCTTTCACCTAATGTGGTGTCTTGAAGAGGGACTCGATGCCTTTTCAGTTGAAGACCTTGGTATAAGCCCGAATTCTAAGGCAAAAAATTACAATGTGTGCAATTTCCAGGATGGAAAGGGATTGTTTCTTCGCACAAAATGGGACCAAAGTTTCCTTACCTTGGTGCGTGGTTCCACAATCATAATGGTATCATCGATGAGATAGTACAAAATATGCACCAATCTTCGTCTGAAGTCATCGCCAACAGTCTCATCAAAGTGGGCGAAAAATCTCAAAACCTTTTTGTCCAAGTCGCAAAATTTGGGCCTGAAAGCTGGTGCAGATTTGGGTCTACTCTGTCCATAAACTCGTTTTTGGTTGAATCTAGAAACACATTAAAAATGACACTCCCAGGTTGCCAGGTAAAAATACATCGCATCTAAAAAACACATTACTTGAAGGGGTCTTCCACTAGATCCTCATATTTCTTAAGAGCCTTTCCTTGACCTTCAATAAGAAGGTCTTGTAACAAACGTTGTCCACCAATTCCGAACATGGGTTTCTTTTGAACTGGAATTCCATTTCGAAAGTCAAGGGTTTGGCACCGATGGAACCGTGTAGGCTGAAATTGTAAATTTACATTCAAATGGATGCCAAATTGCATGTCGTTGGTTTGTTGTTTTTCGAACAATTTCCCATGACTTCATCAAGCTTTTTGCGACTTTCAACTCGTCACTGTAATCAAATGCTGACCATATTTGACAAAGTTTATTTTGGCCAAAATGTGTTCTTTGGAAAGAAAAAATCAGGAAATATCAGGCGCATATTTATGCTCAGAAACGCAATAAGGTAAAGAACTATTTTGCTGAAATATGACTCAGATTTTTTTGGGGTTGATTACGGATATTTTTTTTTACCGTTACAAGGATGAAATGAAATTTAATCGTTTGCGTGACTGGACACAATTAATATTTATGTTACACTTGGTCTACCAACGAGTTACTGTTGTTGGATCTGTTCAACCATTGAATAAAGAAAACTATGAAAGTCCTTGAATTTCACCAAAAATAACCTAGCATCCTTTGAAAATTCAATCATTTTGTGCTGCATTTACGAACACCCTTTGTTCATGAACAAGTGCTATTGGGCTTAAGATTAATCCTTTACAACTGGTTTCTCGGTAAGAAAACAACTTGTTAATGTTTTAAAATACTTTTCCCACCTAACGTTCAAAGAGATCTTCAAAACGTGCCCAAGAAAACCCAAAGAAAATACTCCTGACAGTCGATTTTGAACCATTGAAGGGTTTTAACCCAAGCTTAAAAATTCGCCAATAGATGGTGTGAAAAACCGGGCAAGTACGAAGTTACACCTCAGGGAGCACAAGTTTGATCAATACTTTCATATTCCAATACTTGGGACTAATATTTAGCCTTTGCCACAATAAAACTGACATTTCTTTACTTTATAACACGTTATTCGTTCATTTCCATGAGTGCAAGGTTGAAGTGGAAAAATGATACGACGTAACCATTATGTGAGGTATTCTTGACATGGAACAATTCGGCTGGCTCTCGACAACACTCGGTAAATGTCATGCCAAAAGGCGATAACATAGAAATTTCCAGACAGAGCTCCAACAAATCAAACGCCAAGATCAGAAAGTCAAGCAGAAAAGTTTGTAGAGCACCCGCCAAATAAACAGTAAGGAAGAAAAACGCTCGTTCCTCTTTGTTTTCCGCTTTCTCAAAGTAGATTAGTCAGCACAGGTACTACTTTTTATAACCTCCCTCGTTGATTTTCAATACTTCCCCCAACAAATTTCAAAAAATTGCCATTTTACCTGAAAAGACCTAAAATCGTGCGATGGGCCGGATTGCGTTTGAATTTCCCGCTCATTTTCATTTCCTTGTTGTGATTGAGCCCGCGCACACTTTGCAACCGGCATTTTCTACTTCTTGTCACTTCACAAGAGGTTTCACTAATCAGAATAAACTTGAGCTCAATTTCTACGCAGGTTCAAAGAGGAACATTTGTCGATTTCGACCAAACAGACCACCCTTGCTACCCTTTCGGATTTTCCCAAAGCTCAGGGTTGTTGTTCCTCCCTTAGATCCACAATCACGACTGGATACCAGAACCTCCACCGAGGAGATACTTAGGTCGAGAATGCAGTCATTCAATTTCTTCAGGTATGAGGGGAGAATGAGGTGTTCAATCATTTACCTGTCCCTTCCCCTCTAACAAATGGACCCAGGTCCTTCGTCTTCCTTTCAGATTTCCACGGAACCCTCGTCAAGGGGTGACGAGGGACTGTAAACCTCAGAATAGAGGCCGAAACAACTTTTTTTCCAGCTCGAGTAATGTGTGAAATTGGCTCACAATCTGATTGTCTTTGCGAGGGGGAAATGGACCATGGAACATTCCCTAGTACATGGCAATGCGTCGCTTCCTGAACCCTCATTCATTTGTTCTTCGAATATGCTGGCTTTTAGTGGGATAGTGAAGTCTAAAAACGCCTAGCAAAATGGTGCATTGTCTACTTGATGAGTTCGTGAAAGGCTGAAACGAAAAAGCACTCAATGAAGGTGGGCCTGAATTGAGGGAACCTTTTAAAGAGCGGATGTTTGTCAAGCTTCATTTGTACTCTACATATTTTGGAAATGGTTTTTCAAACTCATTACTAGGGCGGATAAAGTTGCTGTTTTTTGCTTAAAGTTGCACTTTTTAGTTGCATCAATTATGTTTAAACTTGCACTCAATTCGTCGATAGTTGCTAAACATGGTTATTTTCTGGCCTAAAAATGTCACTTTTTAAATTAAAAATGTTACATTTGGCCAAATGTGTGTCTCTGTTCTGGGGGAAAGTTTGTAGTCTTAAGATTGTCTTTTCTTTAATCTTTGGCTTCCTTTAGATCAGTTTTGCCTTATCTAAATTATTCTAAAATTTAAAAAATACTTGTTTGAAAAGGTTTCGTAAAAGTGAGTGTGGAATACTGATGTGTTTTGAGTTGGATTTTTGGCAGAGTTTTGCCATTTTGGTTTTTAGAGTAAAATCTGACCACAACTAAACTTTTCAACAGGCAATAGACTTTATCTGCCATAAAATATGGCAGCACTGCCAACTCGAAATCTATTTTTATACCTATCGATGGAACTCGAAATCGAACGAGTGTTGCCAAATTGGTCTCTGTTTAGGTCTTTTCAAAAAGTTCAAAACAACTTGCCCTTTTTAACAGCGATGAACTTCCGAGTCAAAACTGGCAGCACTCCTGGTTCGAAACACAACACTACTGTGGAAACAATTTCCTACATGATCTGAGACAAAAAAAAAACCACCAAAAGTTGCTATTTGTCGCGAAAAAAATCGGTAAGTTGCAAAATTTGACTAAAATCGCCAAAAGTTGCAATTTTCGGTGCAACTTGCATTCTGCAACTTTTTCTGAGCCCTACTCCAATTTGGTCAAAAAAATCGTGTCATTTGTGTTACAACGACCTTAACAGTGTTAAGGAAAAGTTTTGTTTACTTTGATATTATTTACATAATTTAAATAAGATAGCAAATATTTTGTGTTTGTTTGTGGCACAATGAACAAGACCGAATTTTAAGTATCTCAGAATCAAAACAAGTGCTTGTGATTTCATTACTATACAACGAAGGTTCTATTTTCAAGTCTTTTAATAAATATGCCTTCATCGTTACTTTTTTGGAAGTGTTGACCTGACCAATATCCGCAAGAACCACACGAAACAAGAAAAATCTAGAGCAATCTCTTTCAGTTGATGACACTCTTATTTACACCGCAGCTCTAGTGTACGTAGTACATAGCTCTCGGCAAGATTCTGAACGAAGGCCATTTTTCATACGTCGATCCCAAAGGGCCGTTCTCAGTCATGTGGAAATTCCATATGTTTAGTCATACAGCAACATAAGGAAGGAAAAGACTGCTCTTTCATTGCCCACTCACTCGGAACTTTTGACCAATCCGACCATTAAGGGACCTTAAACTCCTAAGTATTCTAATAATGGCTTGGCTTTAGATGGCCTTGCATGTCTGTTCCAAATGTGTGCCCTGTTCAAAGTGCACCAACTCCCACTAAAAGGAATCCACAAGCGAGCTTAAGTTTCAATGGGAGCATTTAGCCTTGACCCTGGCATTTTGTTTCTTGCCCGTAATTTTATTTTTATGGGCATCACGACAAGGCCACAACAGCACACTCAATTCGAAACCATTTCAAACGAAAAACATGGCGTGCAAGAAGGGTGCATTGTATTGTTTGTGGTATTTATCGTGTCCTTGTCCTCTAATTTTGATGTGTTGCCGCCATTTAAAAGCATAATTACAACGTTCTTTGACATATACGTAATGCGTTGGAGTTATTAAGACATGTGTCTGGCAATTACTCATTAAGACCATAAAATCGCACCTAAAACGAACGCAATGTCCTTTGGATCCAGTCACTTTTCCAGTTGCCACCAGTGACGTCAATCCCAAGAGAGAAAAAATCTAGTTTCGTCTACATTGGCGACTTGTTTGAGAACCCGATTGTTTATGTCTTTGACTGGAAAAGTATGACGAATAAGTTCTCCCGACAAGGAACAACTTTCACTTTTATTGCCAATTTCCGATTTAAGATGAAGGCATGATTTTGTTCCATGGAAAACTGGAAACGTTTGTTTGTGTTTGCTGTGAGAACCATTTTTCAAAAGAACAGAAATATGAAAGGCCGCTATTTTAACGTAGATTGGTAAGTTTAAAAAAAAACCTTTTTTTTTCAAAATCAGCCTATCAATCTACGCCATGTGAGATTATTTGAAATTGATTCATGGTTTTGAAAGCAGCAGTTTTGAAGTGGTTCCATAATTAAAAAGCCAATTACAAACTCTTTTTGCCAATATTGTGATTGTATTGGGCTGTCTTCCAACAATTTCCAGTAAATGGGAGCACTTCTTTTTCTTCGTTAAAAAGATAGATATGCAATATTTGGTTCCCAAACATCCTAAATATCAGTCCCGAATTACTATGGTGTCCATTTTTGTCTTGCATAACACTGTTATTGCTACAAATTTCCGACGTCCGTGGAAGCATTAAATACTCGTTAAAAACACTGGAAATCTCATTCCAATACTAACGGAAAATATGTTCTACTGAGCTACCAAACTGGTCTATGTGCATCAAGAAAAAACAATATTTTACATTGTAACTTAATGATTCACAGCAAAAATCCAGACTAGAATTTCTTCCCTAGCGATGTCATTGAGACTCCATCGAGTCAAACCAGCACTTTTCGTGCGTTACGCGTGAAGGACAATTCTCTCTCAAAGTTAATCTTTTGACCCCCATTTCTTTATTGACAAGCCCTTCACTGCAAACATTGAACTAATCTAAACATCCGTCATCTCGTACTACAATGTACTGTACAGTTATGAACCCAAGAGAAACCGATTGAATTATTTAACATTTCGACAGATGTTGGAAGATCACATGGCTTTTTTATCCATGTGGCTCCAAATCCCTCAGAACATGCTTTTGTCAGGAAAACTTAAGGTCAGACGCAATTTCTAGATGGTTTCTCGGATCTTCCACAGTATATGCGGAGGTGGAGGAAGAATGGTCTTGGTTGCGACTGAAAAAAATAACCTTGAAAAGAGCTCTCATCTTGAAAGGCTTCTGTTCTGACGGGTCCAAATTGATCAAGGACATTCGGGTAAATATTGTTTACCCAAAGTACGTGTTGGATCTCCATTGGTTCAGCTTTGCTAGTCAACCCTTCTTTTCAGAGCGTTGGACAAAGCTTTTAAGCACTAAGGTACGTGTAGGTACTAGACTGTTTCGCCTTATGCCCAAGCCCAAAATAGAAATGACGAGAATGTGGTGTTGTTTACTTGGAACTGGCCTTTCCGAAATCCCACAAAAGCGATCTTCATCGGACGAATCTCAACCACTAAACGGAACTGAGTTTGAAGAGAGTAAGTACGATATGAATTGCGTTGCCATGAGAGATTGGAATTGCAAAACAAGGCTCAATTGAAAAATTGGGGGTTGGAGAATCATTATTGTCGATTGTTCAATTGATGGATTACATTTCGATCTTTCATGTCTGCATATTTTTTGACCTAATCCAATCAGTAACGAATATTTGTAGCTATTTTCTGACCCAAAAAGATAGTTGAATACTATTAGTCTTTGAAATCTTGATTTTGCAAACGGGTCCTAATCAAATCTGGACAGCTTTCACCTAATACTTTAATGTCTGGTGTAAAAATACAACAAGTTGTTTAATAGCAGTTGGACAGAAGAAAATGCTTGCCTCCTTGCGACCAGGATTCAACAAAATCAAAACAGCTATTTTTTGACTATTTATAAAGTTTGATTGTTTAGCCATTTTGGCAACATATTTGATCTGAATTTATCTACATTTGCCCTCATAGAGTGAAACTAAAGTAATAATCTTGATTTGCGTGGTGTGAACGAAAAATGGCGGGGTAACCTAAAGAAGCTCATGTGAAAGAAGCGTCTTCGCGGTCACGTTGTTTGGCTTTTTCGAAGCTTCAATTGTTTGTCGCTGTTATTGCTATTGTCAATCAGGAAGTTCGAGTTGAAACGAAATTCTATTTTGCAATCTATTTATATAGATCATTGCATCAAGGATAAATCCAGTCATTGGATCACAAAATAAGATTTGACCGAAGGCTCCTACTTGTTGATTATTTTCTCTAACACTTCCTGGAATGTTTAGCATTTTTTAAGCTTGAAGGCTTAATTTATTTATATTATTTATATATTTTAAATAGCATTATTTAAAGCCACTGTAGTTAATCAGGAACCACTGTACTTCAGGACGGATTTCAAAAATACACACTAGGTCCGATCACTGTACTAAAATGTGAGGTTTTTGCAACAAATATAATGTTCCGTTGAATTTCCATTGTACTAATCGGACCTAGTGTGTATTTTGAAAGTAATCCTGGCTTGATTTGCCAATGTTTTAAAAAGAAGGTTAGGGCATTAGAAAAAGTGGGTCAATGGCAACGTCATCACGGGGAGTAAAAAACCGGTTAATGCAACAAGGGATGTACGAGTCATTGTTAAGACTCGGTCAACTCGAGTCAATCAAGACGCCACTTAGTTTTGGCCCCAATTTTGGCGCTGAAGCAAAAATTTGTAAGTCAATTGGCAACGAAGTAGAAATCTAAGAAAAATCCGAGCACTGCTCAACTACATGAAAAAATAGCTATGTGTTTATATGTTCTTCGCAAAAAATAACTGCATAAAAGACAAAACGAGAGATCTGTTTATTGTTAGACTTCCAGAATTCATGTACTTATTTTCTTTTCAGTTTTTTGATCATCTTAACAATTTATTGTCTGAAATTGTATTGGAGGAAATATGTACTCTAAAGATTTCACGTGTCAAAAAGCAGTATTCGCTTCTCACGTACCAGAAATGACGTCTTAAGGTCCACAGACCGTCCTCCTACCCACTCAGAAGGCCTTGCATTCAAATTCAACTCTGAACTCGAGCCGGCTTTTTAAGACTCGACTACAACCCTAATCGAAATCCCCGTAAAACGTCACCTCAGGCAGCCAGCAGTAAGTGGTGCTAATGCCCATACCTTTAATTCTATGACCTTGGCTTGAGCCATCCTTGAATTAATGTTCTGATAACACTTCTTTCCCATGAGCTTTTGTAGGGTACCCTAAATGGAGCAATAAGCTTATGTATGTGTGCATAGCATACGTACGTAGAAGCACACTTCAAGCATGCTTGTATATTTTTAAATATTTAGTACGTTTCTGCCCTTTTGCTCCCTCCTTTTTATAGCAAAACCTCACCGTAGAACTAGAAAATACGTACTAGGTGAGTCATTTTTATTTTAAAATCGAGGACAGGAAAACGACCACTAATGAAGACATGTTAATACATTCAAGTCGTTGAAGCAAATGGTTGAAAGGGGTCATGAAAAAGGGTCATCTCTTAGCACTTGCAAAACATCTGTAGGGCCTTACAACTTACATACTACCTTAATTGATTATAACTATGAAAAACCTATTTATTGAGGAAAGAAATGCTTCTTCTTTTAAAATGTCAGGTGAAATGATAAAGTATTTTGATGTAATAATTGAAATTGCACAACTCTTAAGTCCCAGCCGTCTGGCCAATTTAACTTAGACCTCCACCTGTATGCTTACAGTCCTTGGTTCGTTGTTTCCAGAAATTAATATTCACGCATTTCCTTTTGTCTCTGAGGGTAAATCTCTGAATTGGCAGAAACATGTCCTTCAAACGCAATAGTCGTCGGATATTGAGATCGTTGCAAGAGTCATTGCTCAAGTTTATTCTGGAATCAAGTATCTCTGACATTGTGAAACTGAAGAATTTGCAAACGCTGTCCAACATTTCAGAATCTAGCAATTTCCATGCGTACTCTATTTCGCAATGTTGGAACACAGCACGTGTTCACTCTTTTTGTCTAACCATAAATACGTAGTGGATTCACTTTAATTTGTCGAAATTCACTTTATTGAAGCTCATTTGGCCAAAGGGTCATCTCGTTGGGATCTTAACTTGAGCGAAGGGTCATTTGTTATTTCGAAAACTCACTTGACTGGCGAGTCATTTTGGAACAGTCACATAATCGAAGGGAAATTTCATTGGTCAACCTCAAGGGACTACTGAAATCAGGCTACAGCACCACCTATTTGATCAGGCTTTTATAGTACACGTATGCACGCTTCATGAGCTTTGAGTATGAAGCTAGCGTTAATGAAGGATTTTTCTCAGGAGGTTAAAAACAATAGGTGTTATTTCTTTAAATGTCAATCCCTCTTTGATAATGAATGAAAATATTACAATTTGCAATTACGATCCCTAGGTGATGCCTGAACGGTATTGATATAATCAATGCGCAACCATGGGTGTAAGCATTTCTAATATGTAATTCTACGATAATCCGTTTTGCCCATTTGAGTGGTCATTGATGAATAAATAAAATTTATTATGTATATATTTTATAATAAATATGGATAAAAGTTACACACAATAGAAGGATTCAAGTGATTCAAGTGCTTCCTCCTCTATTCATGTGGACAAAAATAATAGGATTTCTTGACTAGGATTCATGATCATTCCTCAGATCTTCTATTGAATTATATGCTATAATATATATCTCACATCTATTAACCAAAATCAAAGATCATTCATCTCCATCTTCCTCTAAGCCCACATCACATGTCCAAAGCAACTTCTAATATACTCAATCGCAATTCGTCCTCGTCCAAAATAATTGGTCTACCATTGAAAAGGACCTAAGAATGGTGCTACATCAAATTAGAGTGGATCAAATGACCGACAATCAAAATAGAGCGGTTTTTTGATCGCGTATCAAATGAGCGCAGAAATCAAAAGAGAGAAAAAAAGAGAGCCAGTACAAGTGATCCACAATGATATTAGAGTAAATGTGATGAAAATGATAAATATTTTTGTCTTAGAGTGTAAAATAACGATAAACTTTTACAAGCACCATTTATTTATATGATTTTATCCTCTCAATGTCATTTTAACCCTTTTATATACTTACCATCATTTGTCACATGTCTCGTCCATACACTCTTTTATCTACCATTTTGGTGTTTGAGTTCTTCTTACAAATATTCAAGTGGATTTTTCTCTTTAAAGCAAGCAATAGTTGTACAGTAAGTCATTGACTTGAAGAAAATATTTTTTGCAGGAATAGTTCTCCCCGGACTGCTGACTGCTGATTTACTGAATGCCCACCTTCACTTCTTGAAACTGATTTTTTCTGTAAGAAATTGAATCATTTACAAAGAGAGCTTGTCAAGAACATGGCGTCGTCCAAGCCATGGCTATGTTTGAATACAATTTTTGTGACCAATATTGCATGAATGCATGAAGCCTTGCAAAACAAGTGTGATAAAGCATGTCCAAGTTTGATTGCGTTGATTAATGTCGGTGGTAATTTGATGTTCGATCAAACATATCGGCTCTCTTTTGATTTCCGCGCTAATTTCATATGTCGATCAAAAAACCGCTCTATTTTGATTGTCGGTCATTTGATTCGCTCTAAAGTTATAGGACACCCCTAAGAATATCCCAGTTTATGCTTCTTTCATTTTCCTCCTTTCAAGCTGCAAATATAACTAGATGTGATATCCATGTGTTTTTCACCCGTTTGATGCTGATGTTTGTTGTCTCAGCTCGATAAGTCTAGCCCCTTGAACAGTTGTTAAGGTCTCTGGAGCTCCTATCCTGAATTCGTTCGCGAGGCAAGCCAAGCAGTTATTTTGGTACCATGCATGAAGTCGTCGGATCAGAATGAATGTTATTGAATGATCAACTTGTGCAACACACGGTCTAACTCTAACCGTACGAGCCAAATGGATAGATATCCCAGATTGAAGTGGGCTTCCGGGACAATCTGAAAACCAGTCCGGTTTTGAATGGTTTTGGCAAGGGATTTACGGACTGCAGTACATGAACGAAGTGTTATTTTTTAACAAGATTGACTCGGCGTTTAATAAACTCATGTGAGACTCCATTTTCTTGGAACACTCCACTTAGTCGGTAACAGATGGAACTTTCCTTAACAACCATGTGATTTAATGTTTGATTATTTAGAAACCAGGTTGAATTAGAAACTTGAGCATTTTTTCTGGAAACTGGTTTTCGTTTCAGCAGATTGTCAAACTTGAGAAAATGAATGAATGTCTTACAAAATGCAGCTTTCTTCACTGACGTAAAGGCACTTGACATTCAAATTTGCCATAAAATATCAGTGCTTTGTCAGGTCGTAATGAAGACTAGAAAACAAAGCGTGCAGTTTAAGAATACACGTAGAAACACAACAAGCGGATTATCCCTTTCCATTTGGCCTTTTTTGGCTTGGAAAAGTGAATAATTTGGTTTTCATGGAGATTAGAATTCTGAAACGTGGGTGGACTTAAGTTATGTATCTCCAAAGTTACCTCATTTTTAGCACACAAAAACCCATAACGTCAACCCAAGTCATTTTCTATTATCTTTCTAAACCAAACGAGAACCATTTTAAGTAAGAATGAATTGCGCTTCTTTTTTGTGATTCCTTAGGTTATGTTGCACAAACTAAAGCACAATTAATCGAATAGTACGATTTTGATTTTTTTTTGGTTTCACTTCAGATTCGGGTCTCTTTTGGATTCCAATGAGGTTGAAGAAAGAATATTTAAAATGTATAAAATAATTCAAGACTTTCAAGTTTTAGGGACGTTGTGGTAATGAACATGCATTATCTTTTTTTTTGCAATATCCCCAGTAACGCACTTTTTCTGGGGCTTTCCTTTTAACCCTCGAACCTTCTGAAAACACCGATACCCAATTTTGGTTCATTACCCAATCAAAAGTCAGGGTTTAGATTTTTGCTCTTAGCGGCACCATAAGTTGCAATAAGGAAAATCGTGCCATTTTGTTTTCTTTAGGGATAACTCGTTCAATTTTTGCTCGTTTCAAAGAGATATGAACTTTCCTACCAATGTCCGAGAGGACTGAAAATCAGACGATTTCTTTATATCAAAAAATTAGATATCTGGCCTTTTGGTTGATTGAGTGAGAAAATTTCAATTACTCTCAACAAAATTTTAATTATTAGCTTAAAATCATCTTTATATAATTCAAATACAGAGAAATCTCGATTTTACGATATTGTCCGTCACCCCAAAATATATCGTTAAATCGAAATTTATCGTTAAATTGAGTCGCTGTCGGAAAAGTCGTACAAAGTCTGTAACCCCAAAAATTGTTGTTAAGTCGAGATTTATCGTAAAATCGAGATTTCTTTGTAATTGTCTTTCTTAACCTCTCCTCCCCTCCAATCGAATCAAAAAGCTGTTTTTTCCTTACATTTAAGCTCTCACTCTTATCTCTTTCTTTTGCATTATTCACACATCGTGCAAAGAAGTACTCAGTCCAATGTATAAAAATATATCCTTTTGTGTTTGATTTATTATTATTTTTTCTTTTTTCGAATTGAAACTGCACCTTTCTCAAATTTAAGCGTATGTTATACGATCACGGCCACAAACCCTGAATATAAGTTCAACAGACCTCAAATAGACAAGCCCTCGGAAGTGCCTGAATGAAGGTCCATTGTCGGGCCTTTAAGTTACGCTCCACAAAACTCCTTATCAAGAGATCATTAACTTCACAAGCACTTTTTTAACCCAAGCTCAATCGGCGGATTGAATCAAATCTCTCATTCATACATTACCCAATGGTTCAACACACTAGAAAAGGAAACTCGAGGGTGACAAGAGTGGTTTTCTATGACGTAAGTGAGCTCCTTTTCAACTATTTTATTTATGATTTTTATCTGTTCTGAATTCATAACCAGCAAGGTTGAAGGGAAATTGAGGCCCGTGACAAACCTTTGTAATCGCTACCCTAGCAACACTGAAATGATGTTTATCCATGGCCTGAGTTACCAAGTTGATCACAGCGGAAAGTGACTGACAAGCTCATTGAAAACACAAGTACATAGAATATCCGTTGCTTCGTTCCGCATCCATAACAACGCCTATTTGGGATGCTAGAACGATCGAGGGATTAGGCTTCAATTTCAGCCAATGTCAGTTGTCTAGAAGTCAAGCGGTGGAAAAAATGACGAGTCTTTTGCCTTTTTCAGGATACGAATGGGGCTTTAAAATACACATTGACAATGCCACAAATCCCATTTCATGTTCAATATTATGAGAAAGATGTCAGACCTTCATCTATCATCCTTAGAGGGCTGATAAGAAAATTATCTTGGGAGGCTCAACAAGGTATTCTTTTGTCATTATGCGTTACAAACCTTGAGACGTAGAAACGTTTCCATTATCTTGTAATAAATATTCATAAACTGTACCAAAAATTAGCAGCTCTGAACTTTGTCTCATTTGTGGGTATATTCACCAGACATTTTGGCTCGGTGTGCTAAAAACGTTCTGGGCAACCCCTTTTCGCATTTGATGATTGTATCGAAGGGGAATATCTACTAGTAATTTGAGCCCACTGTCGGAATGCGTCTTTAAACATAGTTTTACAAGCAAATCAGCAATTCGACAATCCCATAAATGTTGCTTCCAGAAAATTCCAACATCCATATTCACCCCATCTTCAACTGCAATTCTGAACGTCTTTAACGCAATCGCAAACTGTCATAAAACAAATTCAAGCTTGGCGGGCAAATGTACCTTTGTTATTTTGAGCCGAACCTTTTTCACATCTTGCAGTACAAAACCCCAACCCTCTCGAGTCTTTGGCTGCCCTTTAATGTTGTTTACCAAGATCCTGGAGCACACTTTGTTCACTGAACTGCGTCATTGGCTTCATTCAGGTGGCTTCAAGAGGCCTAGGAGGAGCGTCGCAAATGCTACGCAAGTAGGCCTACCTCTTCTCTGACGCGAATCTTCCACTGAAATGAATTGAACAGGGCTATTCTTAGATCCATAAGCTGCTTGTCAGCATTGGCCTAGACGATGGCAGCCAACTCTCAAGGTCCAATTCTCGTCTGACTGTCTGGGACGAGTAACTGGTTGATGAAGTGAATGCGAAGCTGAAGTTTGTGTACTTTACAGGTGGTTTAAGGACACGCAACCTCGACCACATTCAAAGGATTTCTTTTTCGATCAGGGTTGGTTGAACTTGTCATTCCTCGACTCTCAAACGTTTTGGAATACCCCGCAATTCCAGCCAAATCCGGAAAATGGTCAGAGTCATCGAACGGTTCAAAGACTTCCTCTGATGGCACTAATTGCGAAGGTACACTTTCCTTTGATTATAAGACACTTGACTGTTTTTAACATTGTTCCTTCGTTTTCCGTTGACGGAAAGATGAGACTCGAGTAAGTGTTAGTTTTGGAGATGAGTTATGCAGCCGGTTGACTAACCCTTTCTTGTCAGTAGGTGAATAGGGCTTTGGCCGAGGATTGAAACGTTTGAAACGTACTATTGTACTTTCGACGATGAACTGGGTCAAGTGGCTGTACCATTAATTTGAGCACAACAACTCATGCGAATTCAAGTACAAGTTTAGGACTATCAAACAAGGCTTTTTTGGCAATACGAGCTTTAGATGAGGAATGCCAATTTTTGAATGTCATCATTTGCTTTACATGGCAAGTAAAGCGCATTCGCCAAATGTTTACCAAGGTGTCGTATCGCGAGCTCAGGAATAAAAGGAATTTCAGGAATTGATGGCTCTTCAAGAAAAGCTTGGAAACCAGAGAGGGGATGCTACAGCTTTTTCAAGACTCCTCTTGATTGTATTTTGGAACTGTATGAAGTAGGCCCAAAATTGGACATGGTGGGATGGATATTCAAATCACGTTTATGTGTAACTTTCTCTTCAAAGACATGTTTTGCTCTTGAATAAAATTGACCAACACAAACATGACTTTAGTTAGAGCAATAATTAAAAAGACTTTATTTTTGAATCATCGTCACAAACTAAAACCTCATATCATTTCACATATCGCAATTGAAATTATTCGTTCGGAAAATACATGTAAGCTTTAGATAAGTGTTGGACCCAACGGGTTCCTTACCGAAACCGAAAGTTTTAGCCGAAAGAAAGCTTCGCCGTATCGGAAATCGGCTGAACACAAAATTATAAATTTTCAAAGTTTTTTGGACATAACCGAAACTATTTTAAAGGCATCGATATTTCAATTCAAAAAGCTTTGGTAATCAATTCAAGTAAATCTAAACATTTTCTTCATCATCTTTATTCAATAGATTTTGATCCCTCCTAAAGCTTTATATTTCTTTTTTTTTTGGAATACCAAAACCAATCAGTTTCATCATTCACATTTTATTTAATTGGCCTTCATTGCCCTCTAATCTTTTGAAGCTCGTAGAATGAAATTGAAATTTGTCCGGAATTGACTTCCCTGATCATGTTATACGTCAGAAAGTCAAAGCCACATGGGTATATTGGCCTTCATTGATTGGCCATCACCGACTGTCTAAAGAGAGATTAGCTTTTATTTCACAGTCATCATCACGACAGTGGTCTTGATATCGACAACCCTTCATTCTGGCATATTCTCAGTCAAAACAATGGTCGAGCATAAGAAGAGTAAGTGACGTGATTTTTTCTTTTACTAGTTGCATTATTGGTCTGACATTTAAAGCTCAGAAGGAATAACACTTACCTACAGGAAGGGAAGGCATGAGAAGTTGGAGGACCTAAAACAAGGTTTGGAAAAGGCCCTTTTCAAGTTTGAAAAGACAACGCAATTTCTTGAATACGTTCATGTAAGATTGTTGGATATGGGGTATGTTTTGTGTTTAGACATGCATGCTTCAAGCATACTTCATCAATTGACTTGCACCCTTTTGGGTCTTTTTAGTCTTCTCAGGCTAATTGAAGTGACGTTGAAATGACGTTGAAATGACGTCACGTGAATGTTACCTTTTACACATATTAAAAAAAACCTAATGGAATAGTGCCCTAACAACCCTCAAATACGGTTGAAATCAGATTTGAATGCATGCTTGTAGTGAGCCTTGGCGGAGACAAAACATACCAGCTATTAGAATTACTTACATTATGAAAACTTTTGATGCTGACCGAAATTTACACTCGGTTTAAGGCGTCTCTTGATTAAATAGTAACTCTTCATATTTGAAAGAATAATGTAAATACCAGCGGACAATGTCCTACTTCAACTTTTTCAACAACATGGATTTTGAAGTTTTTTTACATTATCTATAGAATGCAAATAAAATTGGTTTTATTTTAGTTTTGCGTACCTTAGTCATTTTTTCGTTATGAACGTGGACACAGTCATCACAACGACGTTAGTCTTGACATCCATAACCCTTCATTTTGGCATTTATTTTCGAGTTATTTCATTGGAAAGTTGCTTCTTGTACTTTAGACACATTTTCTCTTATGTGTTTCATTCATTCGTCTTCGATTACCCAACATTGCTTCATGGGAACTGTTTTACTTAAACTTAATAATATTGACATCACATCTGTTACTGAAACGTGATGCATTGTAATTGTGTTTGGATCGTGCTAATGACTTCAATGAAACCGCCTAAAATAGCATTTGACCAAATAGAAAATGTCGATGCATGAAGTAGTTCAAGATTTTTTTACACAAGCATATTTAGAATATATTTATGTGACGCTGTTGCACTCATTGTACTATACAGTACTTAAAATAACTATGCCCAACTGTCCTAAGATGAGGTTAAATTGTTGGACCCCAAATATGTGTAAAATAAATAATAAATAAATATTTGTACAAAGTAAATTCACTGCGCAAGAATCAACCAATCTGTTTCCGATTATTTTTTGGTTGATACAGTCACACTGAAAAATCAGAAAATTTGATCTCGTATCAATTTAAGCTTCAAAGATAGTTTTTACCCCCTCATCAAAGTACGCTTATCATTAACAAATTTTACTACCTTTTGTAGACATTGCACAACTTCAGTCCAATCTGGTAAAAACGACGATAGGGCAATAATGTTTGTTAAAAACTTAAGGCATTAGCATGTTGAACATGTTTTAATGCGTACAATAACACTTCAGACATCATACTGTACGATAACAATTCAAATCCCATGTTTCATAAAACCAATGTCCGGAATATCTTTTTTCGAATTTTCTTTTAAAGCCTTTGAAAACTCAAACTTTTGGATCAAGTTGGATTCATATAAGCAATCTCGTTTTCTTTTGGTTAAAATTGTGGCTATAACTGACGAAGAACATGGACCTAAAACGCAATTGGGCGAGAAAATCAAACATAAGTAAAGGTAATGCTGACATTTATTAATGGACCAAAATTTTGGGATGAAATTCCGATTTTTTTCCTAGCGAAACCCAAAGCAAAAGAAAGTAGTACTCGATCTAAAAGTTTTTGAAATAGAAATTTGTCGGAGCCTCAACATACGAAAGTCCCCCTCTATCCCATGGGCAGTAGGATTTTTAAGGTCAATTTTGTGCGTACATGATTTTGCAGTGAGCAATTTTTTGCTAATTATTATTATCTTTGGTTTGGGTTGAGACAACTTCCGGTATATAAATAAATTTTGTAGGTAGCTATTTTCTGTTTATTATTTTTTTCTGTTCGATTCAGCCACCTTTCGGTGCATCACTAATTTCAGGGGGTCAAAAAATGCGTCTTGGATGACAAATTTGCGTTTTACGGTGAGTGAGCTCAAGAGCATCTTCCTATTCAACTCTCTGATAAGTATTGTCATGAAACTTGTTTTCATTCAACGAAAAGGTATTCTGAGTCATAAGTACGAATATTGAGCAAGTTCGTTCATAAAACAGGTAGGAATATTCAGTTCCACATTCAATGTATGTAGATGCCAGCAAGCTATTTTGAGCCCTAAATGTTGGGAAAATAAAACAAACCAGTTTACAAAAAAACATATCGTATGAAACTACTAACAGGATGCAAAACATGTGATGATGTTAGATTGTTCAACTAATCATAAATCTGAAATTCGATTACGTAAGGATAATAACAGGTGAATATAAGATGCCTTCGAATATACTGATTTGATGATGAAATGCAAATGTTCAGTTCTCGATCTTGTAAACACCTGAAATCTGGGATGACTCAGAAATCTCCTGACTCAATTCAAGTGTATCTATTTATGAGCAACAGAAACATCGTCCAATAAACATCTTCAATGTCAACAGACTATATCTATTCTTATTCTATCACGTTCTGAGACACGTTAATACAGTTCACTCTGTTTGCCCTTGAGTCGTCATATTTTGAGTTAAAAAGTGTCCATTTTCTGGGTCATGAACCCACTCCGGGATTCAAAATAGTCAACTTTGCCAATAAAACAACGTTCAAATGTGTTTCAAAATAGTTCAAACACCCTTTGGAGAACATTTAAGCATTCATTTAGAGCCATGCCTAAAGACAAGGTTTTGGCTTAAGAAAAAACTACAGTCTAATTACTCGTCAGTTCTCTCTAGCGCTGTTTTGGATTTCCTTTCAAAAAACGTTTGGCCAGCTCAGAAAAGATAAATGAGCTTAACTGAGATGAGGCTATTCTACGACCTTGGTGCTTGTTTTTCATCCTTGGAACAATGCATAAAGGAGTGTGAGTGACAGTAAAAAGAGAATTGAGGAGAGCTTGGATTGATCTAGGCAGCTACCGTAATAAATAAATGAAGTACACGAGAATAGGGGCCCAGTTAGGCACAGGATTTGAGCTAAGTTCGAGTATGGTAATAAAAAGATAGGCGAGATCAAGGATTCCCTAAGTGAGTGAGAGGGGGGGGGGTCGATTATTGCGGAATGTTTGATATTTTAGATTAGAGGTACATTTCATGATATGATTTGATTTGAGTTGTCGAAGGCTAAATATAGCAAATATTGAAGCATCCCAAAGTGGGCATTGTTATGTACAATTTTGTAATGTGTTAAAGCGTTAATCGAAAATTAGACACCCCTTGAAAAAAAGCGAATTGTTAATCATTCTTTTACAGTATTCAGTACCTTGATTACATCTTAGTTTTGCAAAAATGAATAATTCTTTGTTGCTCCATTAAAAACAAGTAAAATAACCAACTTCCTTTAAACATTTTTTTCTTACAGGCAAGAAAATTAAGAAATGTTAACATTTGTTTTTTAAATGGCATTGTGAATCAACTGATGTAGTCCTAATGTTTAAACGTATTACAAATGCATTAGATGTTCAAAAGCAACGAGACAGTTAAAAACAACGGAAAAAGTAGCATCGTTTTTCTGTGAGTAACGATGAATCACACCATGACCACCTTTGATTAAATGCGACTTCTAGTTAAAATCTGGCCGTACTCTGTTAAGTCAATAAGTATCTCGAATAAATAGAAACATACTATGAATACTAATGAAATAAGTTCGAGATATAACATAGGTCGTTTGTTGTCCAACTTCTCTGTTGTCCCAAGTATCCGAATAAAAGTCATAATTTCATCTTTATCTCTTTAAAAAGCTTCAAACAAGAAACAAATTTTGGCTCATGCTCTCTCACTGCAACTTTTTTTGTATAACGGATTCCTCAACATTTCTTATTATTGCTTAATCACATTCAGTACGTGTCTTCAGGCCAAAAATAAAACTCGGTCAAAGAGCTATCGGTCCATCTGAGGTTTTGACGAAATCATTCATTAGGATTTCGTTCCATTCGATGATGTTCTCTGACATATCCATCATCGGGAACGTTCCAAATTGGACAAACTTGATCGAACACCTCAATGGAACAAGCGAGCTTGTCTGCTGTCAAAAACATGTTCTCAAATCCGCATCTTCTCTCCAACTCACAAAGGATAGAAAAGTTCGTTTAAATGACCCAATGTCTCTCCGGAGGCTTGGCTAATTGAACGTTGAAAAAACGCTTTACAAGCGTGGAAGTATAGGTTGTCAGTCGTTGTTGACGCATATTATTGTTGTTTGTCTCTCCATGAGGAGTTTTGGATCAACGTTCCCGAAAATTGAGCCAGATTCGCCCCTCTAGGCCAATGAATGAAGAAAAAAAAACGGCTTTCGTTATTGCCAATCAGTTGTTGAACTGCTATGTTTTCAGTTGAGTTTTGCGTCGATGGGTGGTTGTGTCATTTAAACCAAGGTAGCCAATCATTGGAGAGGGAGGCCTGAAGCGTCAGCAAGAAAGTCGTTGGCATTTCATTTACCTGGCACGCACGGTGGATCCAACGGTCAAAGTTTTTAATTGCTGATGCTTCTTGTTGAACAATTTGAACATAGATTAACAACTCCTCAATGATAATCTGATTTATTTGTGACAGATGTAGAACACAAATTTGAAAAACACTTCGTATTTCCATTATTTTGATGCGTTGAAATGCCACTTTTCATTACCTCCTTATGACTTCATCGTCAGGGATATCCATGGTTCAACAAACAAATAATCCCAAACATGTGTCAAACCTGAAATATTTAGACACAAACACGGCTCCAGAATTACTCTTACAAACACAAACTATTTAACGAAAGTCTACCAAAACTACTCACTTCAAAATTACAAGGCAAACAAGCCCTTCGCCTAAATTTCCTGAACCACGCTTTGCGCCACTGTGGTTGCTGGTGAGCCTAACGAGGCTGCAGCGAGGCCTACCTACTTACCTAGTTGGTGGGTTGTACTTTGCGCTTGTCTGTTGTTGCTGTTGTTGTTGTTGTTGTTGTTGTTGTTGTTGTTGTTGTTGTTGTTTTTCACGATGATGATGGTGGCGTTGCAACAACTTGCAACGAACGGCCTTGAAATCCAGCTTTCGGAAAAAGATAGCATTGACGCTAAAGGTAACAAAAAAACGGAATTAAGTTTTTAATCCTAAAAGCGTGGGATTCTTGTCCTGAAAATATCGGGTGTACAAAACAAACAATCACAATTTGACATAAGAAAAGTGGCTTGACAGTCCACTTTTTTGGCTTAAACTGGATCAAGTCAAGTTGGAATTCATTTCAAAAACAATTCATCCAGTTCGTTGACTGGGGTTCCTTTGTTTTCTTCCCCTCGAGGCAATGCCAGGCAGAAAATCACAGCCAAAGTCCATCCTCTCCATTCATCCACGTACGTAGAAACGAAGAAAGATAAAAAAACAGACAGAGAATCAGAGCTTGTTTCTCCAATGCCCTTTCAACGTCCTTGAGATTTATTTCACGAAAGATGGCATTCACTTGTATCGTTAGCTCACCTTTTGATCAGATTTTGTTTTTGATTCAAGCTCTCTATAAACAGATGACCTTATTTTTAAGCTAAAATAAGTTTTTTTTGGGGGCGTCCGTCATATTATCCGTATTGACTTCATCTGAATAATTTCCTTTTAGTAATGAAATCATTAAAGAGGTTTTGAAATGAGGATGCTTAGCGAGGAACGGGCAATTTGTCTTATTAACATGTTTCTTACTGACATTATCTAATTAATTTTAACTACAATGACCCTAATTTGCAGGGTTGAATATTATTAGAATAGATTGAACCAAACTTTCAAGTGAGTACAACAATAAAAGCAGTTTTACAGATGAATTTTATTACCATTTGAGGCAATTCGATACCTTTTTCAAAACTCTTGAGATAAGTAAATATCCTAGAAAGAAGACTTAAAAATTTGATTTTCAGACATTTCTACCTACATTGTCGAAATCTAATTCTTAGTTCGTGCTAATACTTATACGGTACATCTTATATTCAATATTTAAGAATAAATAAAGAATGAGAAAAATATCTTGTAGTCAAATTAGATAAGTGACTTTGGGCTCAAAAGTATTTTTTCATTTACAGCAGATGGAAATATAGCTGCTACGAGATCGCTCTAGCTGCTACTACATTAAGTTAATTTTGATTTCAACAAAACATCAGAGGGCTACTTTCCCAGTTGTTTATACTTTCAATATGTGAATTTTAAGAAGTACCAATGTTCAGAAACCATCAATTATTTGATAGTTCATAATGTTTTCCCTTAGGTCTACAACTGCATGCTCTGATCTTGAAATCATCCAAAACCTTCAGTTGGTTCAAAGATTGCTTTGTTCTAGTAAAAAAGTCTGAGTTCTCAAGGCGTCAAGTCAAATTAACCCCCGCTTTTTTTCATTAGAACACAAAAGATACGCTGTGTACAAGGGTGGGGTGACTTTCTGACAATTCTCCACTAGGCCTACTCACTTCATCCATTCCAATCGAGCACCTCTGCCTATCAAGCCAACAGTAATACATTCTATGTACAGTGCGAGCTGATTCGCTTTTTGGAGCTTTGAGTATACCTGGTTGCCGGTTGTTAATGGAGGAATCTCGCGGGCAGAGCAGAGGAAATGACGCTTCTTAAAGGCACACGTGGCACCTCACTTTAGCCCGTAAAACTAGGAGTTTTCAGTAGTAGTATCAAATTAGCCAAGCAACCTTTTTCCTTAGGATGTTTATTATACATGGGGTGTGCTAGTTCTTTCTCATAATATGATTTGCTTTAACAGAGATTTTTATAATCTCACATGGGCAGACTTGTGTCACTTACTTTTCAAATGCAATTAATTAGAATTGCTTTATTTTTTAATTGTATTTTTTTGGTTGGTTGCGATATTTTTACTACCGCTACAAGGAATGTGATTCCCTGTAAAAATAAATCATAAAGTACATAATGTAAATAACTAATATTTATACAAAATTTGGTACTAAAGGGTTACTTTTGGCAGATCTATACAACCTTTGAATAGTGGGTTGATCAGGAATAGTATTTAAAAAATTGTCTAATTCTGCTTTAAATGCTGTTAGAGGATCAGCTCCAACACATTCCCGACCAGATTAAATTACATTCAATTGCATTTTATTTGCATTATTTTTCAAACCTTATTGGCACCTTTTTCTTTTTAAGTGCAAGATATGTAAAGGGCATCTAAACCTTTGAATTTTGGGTGAATCAATATTTACGTTAAGAACCATTGAAAAGGCGTGGGAAAACCTGTAACATGCTTAATCCTAGAACTTCCTATGTAGGTGAAAATATAATTGTAAATTGTATTTGAAAATTGTCAACTACATTGGTAAAAATGTAATGATTTACGATAACAATTACTTTGATCTCAAATGTAATTAATTACAATTTCAATTACGATTTCAAATGTAATTAAATACGATAACTTGGAAATATAATTACAATTACGTAATTGTAATTTAAATCATAATTACATCACAGGTCTGCACACTGGTGACTAGAGCGAGGAGAGGGCTCTCTTATGCTCTGATCATTTACTTGCGGATTTGAGATCTTTTGCATTAAATTGCTGAGCGGGAACAAAGGTTTGCGTACGCAGGGTGCGTGTTGCTTGTTCACAGACATTAGACATCATTGGAAACTAAAAAAACGAATCCAAGCAATCTTTCAAACAAAGGAAAACATGTGGTACAACATTTGTGAGACAGGATGTGGCTTAAATGCTTCAGTGATAGGTTTAAAACCTTCCAAAAAAGTTCATGGGCTTTCTTTCCTCAACTTCAAATCAATAATTTTAGCAATGTAATCTCGTTGATTTGGACATTCCGAGAAATAGTGGTTGTCAGCCCCAGTTTCGTAGGAAAAAAATGCTTGGAATTCGGGGGATTTCCGAAAGATGTGGTTTGGCAAAGCACAATTTCCTCTGTGGTCATTTTTGGGTTTCAACTGAATTGAATTACATGAAAAATCAGACCAAATACAGCCTTGTATCCACTTGCGTAAATATGGAGTTTGAGGACATCTTTCAAACTCATTCGTGGGTGTATTATCCTTTTTCTTACTAAACGAATCGAGCTCTAACACAATTTTCACCCTTTCTCGGAGGTTCTTTGATATTTAGAGTCTCTCAAAAACTTTTTTTGACTAAAAAGTGTCGTGGTAAAAAATCTTAGGTCGGGATTTGGTTAACGTTTATCACATCAATTTGCTTTCATTACTCCCGTAACTCATCCTACATTAAGTAGATTGTTCAAAGAATTGGAAAGTCTTTTGAAAACACTTGTAATTAAGATACTTTGTTGTTATGTCAACGCGATTAACTAACATTAAAAACCTGGCTAAAGGTGAGAAAAGTAACCTTTACATTGTTCAAATATAATGCAGGAACATAAAAGCAAAGTAGCTCATTCTCATTTGGTTCTAACTATGCAAATAGATCTTCCATAACTGGCTCGAACTTTTTTTTTGATTCTATTGCTGATATTTTCGTGGCTTTTCCATTGAACTGCTTGACCGCTTTTCCTCATGTTCCAGCTAATCCGGTTTGAGAATTCCATCTCACATCAAACATAATTGGTCAGATCATAGGCTCAAGAAGCTAAGCGATGAAGCAGATAAGTCACAAAAATATGAGCTATGATCTTCTGCAAGATGAAATTAGCATTCAGTGCCTCCACATTTTACAGGGTCATGGTGTAAAATTTGTTAGACGCTAAGGAATAAACCTTACATGCTCTCATATCCACAAAACTGGGAATGCACTAAAATTAACGTACAGTCAACTTCGGATATAAGGGACCCGGATATAAGGGATTTTTGCTTAAAAGGGACTGTTTTGGAAGGTCCGGATGATCGATTTCCATGCAATTTCGGTCGGATATAAGGGACAGTCGGATATAAGGGACGAATTTCGGTGGTCCCGACGGGTCCCTTATATCCGAAGTTGACAGTACCAATTTGTCCCGAAATCAATGATTTAAAATTTCTAAAATAAAAAGAAACTCAGAAAAACTGCAAAAAAGATTTCTCGCAATTCAGCGGAGAACAAGTCCTCGAACCGCAGAGAAAAACACGAAAATGATTGGTTTCTTTGTGAGGCTCTACATATCATCCTATACCTTTGAAGAGGGTTTCATCTAATATGGTCTTATGATAATTGATTTCTCGTATAAGAGCTCCGAAAGCAGTTTTCCTCGACCAAGACTACTGTCATTAGTCAAAGACCTCTATTTTTCGACATCCGTGGACTAGTACATGAATACAGGTCGATGACGAAATGTCGTTCGAACCCTCCTTCTACAGTTCTGTAGTTGCCCGAATGGTTTGAGAATGCACTCGACACCCTCTTCAAAGCTTCCTTTGCACCTGTAGTAACATACTCTATCGAGATCAAGCTTGGCAAAACAAGCCAGGGGTTTAACTTTCAGGCAAAGTTTTCCTCCTTTCATCTAAAAGAATGCATTGGGGGTAATTTAAGCTTCTGTCCTCATCAACAATATACCTGGAATTAATTAATTTCATATTGGGTCCTCGAACCAACATGGGAACCGAGTAATGGGATGAAACTATTTCTGACTAGACGCTTAATTTCATGTTTCATGTTGCGTTTCTCCATATTTGATGAGGCCTGAGAAAAATTATAAAATAGAAGCCTTTCAATCTGTTTTCCACTCATAACTTGAAAACTCGTTTGGGCTTATCAGCCATCTGGTAAACTCAACAACCTCTTTTGATATTCTTTTTGAGTTCTTGATTTGACATCGAGTGAATATTAATCAATTTCCATGGGTTTTAACAATTTAACCTTTCGCTTTTGGGTGTTATTTATGTGACTACAAAATAATTCACTTACAGAATTCACTATAAATTCCGAGTGCCGATGTTAAAGACGAAGACAAAAAAAACTGGCAAACTGGAAAATTTGTGATGTTTCTCTTTTCCAATTTTAGAGGTCTTTACGCATGAGAGCTGTGCCAAAAGAAAGCTTAACCGAAACCGAACTGGAAGCAGCAGACTAAAACCGCAAATCTTTTTATACTGTTTTAATTAAGATTTTTTGAGACAAGTGAGAAGTTAAAGAAATTGCAAAAAATGTCGTGGGGGAGTTATCTGGAATGATCTTTTCTCTTTCTTTCATAGTGCTTGTTTCGTTTCGGTTTTGCGAGGCTTAACCGAAACAGACATTGTAGCCTAAATTTTGTGCCATCATTAGTTGTCCAGTTTTAACTTGAGAGAAAAATAACGCTTTCCTCGTTTGTTTGAACCGGAGTTCTAAGCCAAAAACGAATTGAGTCTCTTTTATAATATTTATTTCTATCTGCAAGCTTTGTCAATACATTTATCATATAAATACCCAATGTTCATGATACCTTGATTGAAGACATCTACTAAAGCGTACATATTTAATTATGAGTATAAGTGTGTGGATTGCGGGATCCATGTTTTGGTCATATAATTAGGATATAATAATAACAACATTAATAATAATAGTTATCATGTTATCATTATCATACATTAGAAATCTGAATGAATCTTTTGAGTGGAGGGTTGGTTTGTTGGTTTGCGGAAGCGCCATTCCACAATGGCGGGTTCTTTCTTCCAGAGCGCGCATATTTGGTCGCCATCACAAAATGGTAGGAAAAATGACAATTTTGGTTGATCAGGACATCTCACAGTTTACATGGACATCGCAACACAGCCCCAAAAAGACAAGTAGTGCCTTTGCGGATTCCAATCGAAGGACGCATTCGGCCTTGTCTCTAAAGCTTTACCACAGTGACTTGCCAGGGGCAAATTTCGGCGTGTTCTTACAAATCAGCCGATATCGCAGACCAATGTTGTCATCCTTCAAGGACATCATTGCAGCGCTCTCGGTGTCTTGGAAATCGCACATGACAATCAGTTCGAGGTCGTCCCCGCATTCCATTTGGGCGGTGGAGATTTCGAAGTGGAATCGATCCTGTCGGTCTAAGGAAGGCGTGGCTTGGATCCTCTGGATTTTGGACCAATTGTTGAATGAGAACTGGACTGACACCTCACATTCATGCGAGGGAACCACGGTTGGGTCGATCCGGATCGACCCTGTAATGGACTTGTCCTGGACTTCAACCGATTCCAGGGAAACACCCCATTTCTTGAGATTCAGTTTGAATTCAGGAAGGTCTTTGGGGCACAGAAACGTGGGTGCAACCACCGATGATTTGGACGAGGTCGACGATGTCTTGACAGACTCAATTTGAAATGGGGACATGGCCCGGATGAGCTCGTCTTCCATGCCTATCAAATCATCTCCATCCTCAATGTCGATCTCGTCGATAACCTCGAGGACATCGTCTTGGATGTACCAGTCCTCCACGGAATCTTCGAGATCATCCTCAAACGGTGCAATTTGCCATCTCCACATTCGGGCGGTCCAGTTCTCTTCGTGGAAATAGTCTGATTGAAGCTCAAAGAGCTCCTTCTTGAAGGTCTTGATGTGGCAAAGATCCTCACCAATGCTGTCGGCGAAGCACACCGACTTTCTGGAACTCAGAGAGCTGGAGGAGTCGTCATAGGAAAAATTGGAGTCCATGTCTTCGAAACTGTCACAACTTCCCAAATGGCTGTGCATTTCTCCATCTTTAATAGGGACTGAACTCCTCCGTTTCAAGCACGGCTTTGGATTACTGATGGAGTGGTTCTTGGCCAAACTCGGCAAGCAAGTACCGGTCTCCTCAGAGAGTTTCCGGCGGCTCATCAGACTGGTCATGGTAGGGTTTCTCAAGTTGATCATCACAAAACTTTTTGACTTGGATGAAATCAGTTCCTTTTTAATCAGGGGCAATGTCACTGACAGTAGTTTAAAAACTCCAATGGATTTCACAAAGTGGGCAAGATATATAAAACTTAAAAATCTTTGACCACTCCCGTGTTCGGTTGGATTTAAACTGAGCCTTCGACTGGGTGTTGCAGGGTATTAAAAGTGCCTTTACAACTAGCAAGCAGAGGGCAGCAGGGAGGCAAAGGGGGGGGGGGGGCGCAGCTTCACGTCTCTCATTGCCTTATCCACAAAATATCTATCTATGCGTATGTGAGTCTTGTGAGAGAGAAAGAGAGCGTGTAGGGGAGCAGAGAACGGGCAGGGGGGCCATTAAAGAATGGCGATTGCCTGGAGCCGGCATATCCTCTGCCATGTGGACTTGGAGCCAAAGCTTGTGGACGGAGAACCGGTCCTTTCTCAATAGTGTTGGTGGCCCTCTGTCTGCGAACGACGCAACTATCCATCCACGGGTGCAGGAGCTTGCTCGTCCCGTTTCGTTCCCTCCTCATTCCTCTCCAGACTTGATGATGATAGGGGCCTGAACTATTCTGAAGTCATACTGTACACACGGAGAAATGTTCAAGATCGAATTATTGACACAGCGACAAAGTAATTAGATCCGTCGCATTTCCCTTATCCGGATCGATCGGGTATTTTATGACATGGACATTGATCTCGGTAAACGTTCCATCTTGATCGGTGGATCCAGTGTCGAAAGTTTATCGCAAAAATTTCCTCAGTTCAAAATTTCAGCTGCCTCTGCCTGACAGCTTTTTTCTACCTCAGACGGCCTTAACCGGAGCAATCGAGTTTATGAAGCAGTTACCTCAAACCACAAGTACAATAAGTCATTATCCACCCTGTACACCGATTGGTGTCCCATTTTAAGGACGTTTTGGCGAATCTCCAGCTTCAAATTACCAATTTACTTCCTATCTTTGAAACGTTGGTCGTCACATCGACCCAGAAAAGGTACTTGAACCGAATTGAATTTCTCAACTTGAAACCACGATCTCGCATGCTTAATCATTGCCCTCCATTGGGAGCTTTGACGGCTAGGCGGGGAAACTTTCGTATTCCAGAAACTTCCCCAACCCTCTCCGGCTGTGCCATCTTATGTACTGCACGGCCCGACATCCACTCTTCCCGGTTAGTTGGTATCCGAGGCAGAAGAGTCCCGCTGGCCGATGATTGCCCTGTTGGCCCATGGTATAAAAAAAAAGAAACGTGCATCCAGTTCGTACCTCAGAACGGTTTGCCGACAGGTCTGCTGTACGTCAAAAACGTTTGGAAGCACGTACAAACGCATTGTCGTTACTAACGAGAAAACTTGGACCACATCCAGGTTCGGATTGTTGGTTGCCAGTATCCGAATTTGAGCCTGATCTTGAATCATCACCCGAGGACGTTAAGTACAAATTATGGCATTCCTGGAAACTTGACCAAAATATGAACCACGGGTCCGATCTGTCTGATTGCAATCTCGAATTGAAAAAAAGCGTAGATCAAAGTACGACGTGGGATGAGTATCTGACTCATGGTACAACACACCTGTGTGTCCTTGCTGAAAGTACAAATGTGTCATCATGGATTGCATTAACGTTCACCAGGATTCCGGAAGATTGAACTATTATAGCAATGCGCTTCGTGTGTTCCTTTCGTACAATGATCAGGCATGGATCCAGTGATCCCAAACGTGGAGTGCATGGAACTGCGCAATGGAAAGTACGTTCGAAGGCCATTCGTGCTTTGGGGCAGAGGCTGCAGAGGCTGCTCTTTTTGCTTCCTGTCTGAGAAGACGAGTTTCACTCTGTGATAGAGATGGGACGAGTGTCCTGAAAACCATGGTTCTGCTATTACTTTGATAGGGTTAGAGTTTTTTTGTACCGCCCTAAAAGAACTTACAAAGTTTTTCTTAATAACTAGCATGTTCAAGTAAGATGACGTATCATTAGAGTGTGGAAAGGATTAGTATATTCTTGGGACGAATGAAAATTTCAAACAATTTTTGTACTAAGATAAAAATTGCTAAAATCATTTTTCTTTCCATAATTTTGAGCACTCGAGGCATATGAATTAACACGTCAGCAAAACACATTCTTTACACTTTGTAGACCATGTTCATATTTTCTGGCCCAAGATTGAAATGAATGAAAGCTTCCAAACTTGTCCAATTATACGTAGTGTATTCATGAAATTGATTGTGAAGTTATGAAACAAACGGTTCTGCTCTTCTGAGCTTTAAACCTATTTTCAAACAAGGTATAAACACTTTAGTTCAAGTGGATCCAGAAAGTACTGCGTCGTTCCACTCATCCCTATTGTAGTGCTCTGACTCAGAAAGGTGCTTTGCTCTTTGTTTTTTTGGATGAAACACATGACCTCGGTTAAGGAAAGCTCTAGAGGAACTATAAGACAAAGATTGTTTACGAGTCCCCTACCTGAATGAACCAATAGAGCCACAATCAGCATGAATATACACCGCATGTACTGACGTTTGTACTTTATCCTGCATGTCGTTGGCTCAATGTTTACCGACTTACGTCTAAAATGAGTGTTCCCTTGAAAATGATCCACGTAGATGATTGGAAATTGGTGAATGAAAGTGAGTCCCTCCCAGATGCTTTGCCATTGGAGAGGCAGGACCTTGGCCTTGGCACACTTTCATTCATGTTTTGGAACCACCGTTTTTGTGGGGGTGGAGAACAGGAAAAGAAACAGTACAAAAAGTCGGGCAGCTTCAAGGTTTATCCTTCAGTCCAATGGATGAAAAGAGGTAGGAGTGGGATCGGTTCTTCTTCCACTGAAAATTAGTTCTAGCTCAATTTCAAACCACGCTATGTCTTTGTTATTTCTATTCAAGGAGAGATTATGTTTCCTTGGAACAAAATTGCAAGATAGAATGTAATTTTTGCAACCACCATTTTCGAAAGCATGTCAAAGAAGGAGATTCAGAGGTGGGATTATGCAACATACAGCTGGATTCAGAACATAATTTTGTGACGTAGATTCAACCATTCTTGTAAAACAATTGTTTATCATATTGCAATTTGGTGCAAGAATTGAAAATCCAATTGGTTAAAATGATAATTTGAACATTTTGAACATCATTTGTGACGCGTAAGAAAGGCGTCAAATTGGAAAGAAACAAGCCCGTTCAGGTCTAATTCTTAAGAATGAACAAAAAATGTGACAGGGTCAAAAAAGGGGGACGAATGGAACAAAGCTAAAATTCACCAATGATTTACAAACATTGAAAAGCAAAACATGATAATTTAAAAACTTTTAACCATTTCAGCTCATTTTTTTATTTCCAAAACTTACATGAAAACGGAAATTTAGCCTGTAAAAGACCAATAAATGTCCCTCAAACAAGTAGACAACGCGTTTCCACCACATGTCATACTGTACATTTTACGTAAGCGAAGCCCTCTCCTATTGTATTAGAACTTTTCTCATTATCTGATCAGACATGTTCGTAATATGTCATCCTTTAGTAAAGCAAGCCAATGTTCCAAATCCAGATTACATAAGATAAATTTCCGTTCCAGACACCCTCAATACGTACAATACTTATAGAGGAACCGGTATCTTTGAGTGGCATCAGGAATCATGGTGTTTTTTCGGGAAGTTATTGTTTCATGCATTATACCCTCATGTATTTGTTTCAATACACTGAGTACATGTGAAGGCTAGAGATCAAAAAGTGCATATTTTTAGGGTGAGACCATGAAAAATCTCAAGAATGTGTTCTATTATCAGTCCCCGGACACATCTGCTCTTAACATACTCAACCCTTAATTCCTTCTGAATAAGGTTGACCCTCCCTTTGATCGAGACGAGGATTACGTAACATTGAATTGGCCACTTGTGCGCAGTTTTTTTCCGGAAAAGCTCAAAATTTTGAAAGGAGACTGGACGAAAAGTTTGTCCTCCGAGATTGAGCGAGGGCAATCGCCAAAAAGGCGGGCTAAAAATCCAACAGGTTTGTCTGAACAGGACGGCAAAGACATACATTTTTTGTACTAGTAGTGGAAGCCATACGAGGTTATGTAACAGTTTGAACAAGCAAACATCATTGTCAAGGATCAACAGCCTTGAGAAACGAGAAATGAGAAGGAACGGGCAAAATACGCAAGTGTCACTGAGTACTTTTGCCCATGGCCTCAAACCTTTAGAAATGATTTGAGGAAATCGGAGGTAGGTTCTATGTCTTTTACATGAGTTGTTTAACATGGTACAAATTAGAAAAACATGAAGGGAGGGTATCGTATTCATTCATTGGAGATTTTGGAAAGTGTCGAGGTTTTAAATGATCCTTGATGAGAAAGCAGTAGGGGAATAATATGGAATGATTTATTATGGCCCTTGGTTTCTTCAATAATGTTAGGCCAATATGTTGGGGTTATGAAACCTACGAGTAGAAAACTTGAATACAGTGCCAAAGGTATATTTACAATCGTTTTATGATATGGCTAATAAACGATGTTATTCCCCTCGTCAAGGTGTTTAAGTGCGAAATTTAGAACCTGCTTACCCACAACGAAGTAATTTGAGAAAAGTTTGATATCCGATAGCATTCGAGTAGTTTCATTTCAATGGAATGTGTGCCTAGCATCGAATTCCCCTCTTCTTTCTATTATTCATGATTTCTAACAACTTATTGATACTGTATTCTAACGGATTGCATGCCTTTCGCTAATTCAGAAGGCTGTTTAAGAATGTTGTTTTCGCAAATTTTTTGATGAACGTTAAACCACAATTTCCAACAAACTTGGACTAAGTTCATTTTCCCCCTAGGAATTCATAGGTAATCATTTTTTTGGATACGCAAAGTAATTTGAATACTTGTAGATTTCTTATCGATGGATATCCTGATTAAGGTCTCTTGTTACTAGCATACATTCATGGAATAAAAATTAACCGATAAACTTCAAGGGCTTCTCAAATTCAATAAATCAGACTTTTGACAAGAGGTGTAATTCCAGCTTAAAAGTGAAGCAAAGTTGACTATTCTTTCTTGCGTTTTTTCGCAATGTTGAAGTATAGAAGGAAAGTGTCCTTTTCATGTGAGCAATATGTCTTCTTGAATTCATAAAATTTCCAGAATTGAATGTCTAAAAGATCCATGACAAGATTATTCGAACTCTCATCAAGACGATAATTTACCTCTTTGCTTCAACTTTGAAACAAACGTGAAAGGCAGAAATCTCTTTTGCTTCACTTCAAAGCCAAAATTTCACCCAAATTTTGTCTGACGAATTAGTGAAGTTCTTTTTCCTCTTTCTTCTACGATGTAAAAAGTCCGATAAGTAAGTTTTCCAGACATCTGAAATGATTAAAGATCGTAGGCTCATTTGATGTGCGTCATTTTCCATTTTATTGATTATGCATGATGTGTAACAACTTTTTGGCATAGCACATTTTTGGTTGGTATTTGCGTATGCGTATCCAAACTTTTCGCCAATGTAAAGGACCGCTTGAGAATGATGGTAAAAGCGCATTTGGTTAATGCACGACGTAAAATCTTGCAACAAAGATCAATTTGAGTTGAAAAAGGTTAGGAAATCTTATTTTGGAAGATTTTTCACTAATATTGATTCACATACCAATCTACCCTCTCCCTCTTGAGTCAGCTACCATTTTGACACTTTTATGTCAGTTTAACAACTCCTGTTCTGGTCTTTGTGGAAATTCTGACTTTAATAGACTCTTCTTGCCCTCTAGATCCAACACCTGTTTTGGCCCTCGAGATAAAACTTCTATTCTTACCCCCTAGATACTACTGATAGATTTCAAGTTCGATTTTTGTCATAGTTTTGCCATTTTGGTCTTTAAGAGTCAAAAAACTTATCACCACTAAATTTCTCAAAGGGCAAGATACCTAAATTCCAAGTGAAATATGGCAGCACTGACAACTCAAAGTCCATTATTATAACTACTAATTGAACTCGACTTCGATTTAGTTCGAGTGTTGCAATATTGGTCCTTGTTTAGGTATTTGATCAAAAAGTTTAATACAACCTGTCTTTTTAATAGCAATTAAACTTCGAGTCAAAAATGGCAACAATCCCAACTCAAAATCAATCACTACTAGATACCTCTCCTGTTCTTGCCCTCTAGATGCAACTCTGTTTTAGCCCTCTAGATGCACTCTGTTTTAGCCCTCTAGATACAACTCTGTTTTAGCCTGTTAGATACAACTCTTGTTCTGGCCCTCTAGATACAACTCTTGTTCTAACCCTGTATGTACAACTCAGTTTAGCTCTCTAAATACAATTCATATTCTAGCACTGTAATTTGCAATTTCAGCCCTGGCTTTCCGATGAAGCTTCCGGATGGATCCGTGGGTTCCATGTTCCGTCTTACAATTACCGTAGATCACAGACCGCGAACAACAGCCCGGTAATAAGGTAAGGAATTGTTAGACTTCATAATTTCTTCTTTTTATTCATTTCAGCACTTGATAAAAATAGTTGTTGGAGCTCGATTGTAACGACAAGAACAGTAAAGAGTACCGTATATTAAGGCCTTAAAACCTTGGCCAGTGGCAGTCTTATGCCGTGGATTCTGATACCTTTTAGCTTTCCATTTGTTCCACACGCTTACTTTCTCTGTAAACGTGCATTTTGAAATCGGAAAAAATAAACATGAAAATGCACCTTGTTTCAGTGACTTATGACTTAATCTTTGGCCTCAAAATATGATGAAAAGCCCTGGTTTGGTGAAACGGAAGTCAAACTCTCCATTTTTTGTGCCTCATTCATTTGCTTCACCCTTTTAAATGTTTTACTATGTACGTGAAACATTGGGTTTCTCAAGGCTGTGAGGTTTTTGGCAAGTTTGGCTTCAATGAATCCATTTGAATCAAAAAGCTCCTAAAGCGTCATTAAAGACTTGCAGTCTTGCACTTAACAAATTTTGTCCAGTTGCACATCTAATTCCAACTCAGCCACAAGAAAAGCGTGGGATAATCTGTATCTGCAAACACATGGGGGACTTCTAAGAAACATAAAGAACATGAAGACATGTCACAGCTTTCTTGACGTAGACTGTGTCTGGTTATCAAATGAATATCTTCTCCATGAATCTCTGGAGCAGTGAGAGTACTTCTGCGCCAAGAATACACAGAAGTGTGCAAGAAACTACGCATTGGAAACCAATCCAATGCTCACACACCAATCAATAAAGTCATTGCTCAGCAAAGATGGAGATATCTTCACAGATTTATGTAGTGTCAGAAGTCAAATTCCGATGAGTTTTCAAAGCTTTTTGGGGGGTCAAAACCTGCCCAAATGTTAATTACCTGGAATGGGGACGACAAACTTGGCATGTAAGAGCAATAATTGTTGCATTTCAGGGAAACATCAGCACACGTGGGACAAAACTAGTGTGCGAATATTAAAGTTGCAGCTTTCTTGAGAATGTGTTCCAAATACTCAAGGACGCCAAAGTGATCCTTTGAGCATGTTAAGCAAAATAATCATGGTAGGCTCAAATTTCATTGATCTGCCGATTTCTATATAGTACAAATACTGAGTAATTATCCACTTATTGCTTACAAATTCAAAATCCTGCATCGAATCACATTTTTAAATGCACTTTTTTTCAAGCCAACTCTATTTTTGTCATTTGAACTGACTTACCGATGAAGGCAATTTCCGTTTGAAATATTCATGAAAGATAGGGATCATAATGGGCAGATTGTAATTCCTTGGGGAATTAGATTGAGTACCTAAAGAATACATAAATACATGTGGCCTCAACCTTGATGAGGCTAAAATTAGACGCAGTTCCAATGTGAGAGCGTACAGAGTACATCGAGGGCTTTCGGTTGTGGCAGCAAATGTTTGGCGAGAAATTCTTCTTCAACCTGGAAATCTTGTCGTACCTGCAGTTCCATTGACAACAGGAAGAAAATCTCACTCATTCCCTCACTCTCCAGACATACTTGGGCTCTTTCTCCAATGTAGATATGATAAAGGTTTAAGAAAAGAGATGGCACCAAAATATTCTGTTGGTCTTTGTTTTGGATAAGTTGGATTTTGACGGGTGAATTTGAAGCAGATGTAATACAGTTGAAGCTGGATGTAAGACGATCGTCGGTCAACAACAATGCAACACTTATAATACATCAAGAGACGTTAAGTACTGAACGTACATTGTGATCAGCAGAAAATTATTTTTCCTATCAAACCTTTCATTGCATTTATCAGTTATCAGTCTTAAGAATAAAAACAAAACATTTGTTTTCCGTTCACAAAAAATTGAAAGCAAAAAGAAACGTAAAACCATTCTCAATCTCCAAGATAAACCTCCATAACGACAGCTTGAATATGTCTTGCCTAGAATAAGCGTTATCTTGACTGAGCAGCTTCGATTTCAATGGCAATGTTAAGGTTACCACTTGAAGGGAGTCAGGCCTGTTCAACCGCACACCTTTTCAGGTAAGGCCTGATGTTGTTTGGTTGCTAAAGAGTCAGCTAGCTCACCTAAGCTCAGGAATGCACTCAGATTTCTCCGTTACTAGAAGAACACACGTACGTACATATGTACAACTCACCATTCTCGCCTCGCTTCTTCACCTCTGGAACGACCACGTGGTTGCCGGTTGGTGAAAAGAATCATAATCCCGGCTATTGCGTCGTTACTTCAATTTGGGAGTGTATTTTACTTGTACTAAGAGAGACCGGAATAATAATTGAAAGGAGCATCTTGGCCACACATTCACAGTATCAGACCTAGTTGGATTTGAGTTCCATTGGTGATATTCTCTTTGAACACAAGAGAAATTTGCAACGGGGTGAAGCATGCTAAAAAAAAGTTTGCTTGAATTGACATGGCCACATCCAAGGATTAAGGGCTGGCTTTTTCATGAAAACCTTTGGTGGACTTGACCTCGTCATCAAATTGTCCCTCCACAGAATATAGAAAATTAAACAGAGGACAGTGTTTTTTTTTGTTTCCCTTGCGTTGTCAACTTTATTTTGGTAGTTATTTTAATGAAATTTTTGGCACAAAATATGACTCGACTCTAAGCTTCACCAAGGAGCAATTTTGTCAAAAGTTCCTTTTGCAACAAACTGTTTGACACCGACTTTTTACTGTTTGCAAAGACAACTTCAATGTTTTAATCATATTTGCTTTAATTTTTACAGGTTTTATTAAGTGCCAAACTTAGTTGCAGAGACTTATCAAGATGATCAATTATGCAACGTTAGCTAATCCAAGGAGGACAGTATTACTTGGAGTGGGATTGAGCGAGGGCGCGTTACTGCGTTGGTGTGAATTTTCCTGCGTGATAGCCTGGAGTTAATGAAGAAATCCAATACAATTCGAATTAATGTCGTTTTATTGACATAGGTTATAAAACAAAAGTCCACAAGGATTCAATGAGCAATCATTTGATGCCCAATTGATGTCTCTCAAAGAACTCAAACTGTGTTGTTTTATTGTGTTAAGTCAGATATCTTCAATCTCCTGATCTACTGACTTGCTTTGTGATAGTGATTGTCCATCTTTTGTTGAAAGCAACATTGTTTTATCATTGGGATAGTTCTAAGACATTCTTCCCTTTGTACAATGATTTGAATGTTCTTCTCTGTCTTTGTTTTTAGCACCTAATTGGGGTTCTAAAGCCAAAAGAAGACTGTAAAATGTTGAAAAAAAGATACTAATGTTTTTTTTTGCATTCTATGAAGAGAAAAATGTCCTTTAACAACCCCAATGATAAAAACCATGTTGCTTTCAATAAAAGGTAAACAATCACTAACACAAAGCAAGTCAGTAGATTAGAAGTTTGAAGATATCTGACTTAACACAATAAAACAACACAGTTTGAGTTCTTTGAGAGACATCAATTGGGCATCAAATGATTGCTCATTGAATCCTTGTGGACTTTTGTTTTATGACTTATGTCAATAAAACGACATTAATTCGAATTTTATTGGATTTCTTCATTAACTCCAGGCTATCACGCAGGAAAATTCACACCAACGCAGTAACGCGCCCCCGCTCGATCCCACTCCAAGTAATACCGTCCTCCTTGGCTAATCTAACCCTAAGGATTTCGATCTCTGGTTGACCAAAATTTGAAATTTTTTCGAACCAACCCTGGAAATGATTTTCAAGCGTACAAGCAAAATGGAAAAATGAAACGTTGTGGAAAAAGGAAGGGGTGTCCGTCAAGAAAAAATAAGTGTAGTCCTAAGGATGAGAACCTCACCGTTGCCGGTGATTTCTCAACGGCAGCGAAGCCAAAGGGGTACGTTTGGTATAAGGTGTGTTACCATGGCAATAGTTGTTGCCAAGTTCAACTCAACAGTCTTATAGCTGTAAACACTCGTAAGAGTCGGTGCATCAGGCTTTACAATAATATTGAAGGAAAGACAAAGTTTGGGACTTTCGTTCAGAATCGCAAAAAAATAATCTTCTTACAAACGCACCTTATTTTCGTTTGCAGCATTGGGTACTCGTAAATTACAATTAAACCCAAAGTAAATCTCCAAAGTAATTTAGTGTTTCTCCTCGTTTAATAGGGCTATTCAGCTTAATATACTTTTTCAGCAAAGTCCTTATTTTTTCTATTCTCAATCCTGAATGCGGGCCGACCTGACCCAAGTTGGAAGAAAAACGATCAGAAAGGAGGAAATATAATTAAAGCAGAAGTTGGATATAAGAATAATCTGTATTGGTGAAAGACCGAAAGAGCTTTCAGCCAAATTTATGGCCGAAATTTCGGTTTCGAAAGCAGACAGGCACTGTAAAGAAAAAGAGTTTGACGGTAAAGTCAAAAAATTATCTTGAACAAAAACCTCTGAAACTCATTTTTTCGGATTTTTTTTCAAAATTTAGAATTACCAGACCTGTGAAGTAATTGTAGTTTCAATTATGAAATTGCAATGAAACTTTTAGTAGTTGAATTATGAAGAAAATAGATAAATTATTAAAAAATTGTTCAAAAATAAAAAAATAGTAATCGTAACATTTGTCAAATATTTCTGACTTTGAACATGTTGAAAAATTATTTGGCCATAGGCTAACTTTCTTTCGTCCACAATCGAAATACACATCGATGCATGCAGGGTGTCCAATCACGAAACGATTATTGTTAAGTAAAATGTTTCAAATTAATTGATTGCAGGACAAAACAATAATCCTCTAACTTTTGGCATCAAGATCACCAAAATTGAACGTCATTTTTGAAAGATTGCAAGGATCCATGGAAATTGACGACATCAAAAGTCATCGATAATCAGGTGTAAGTGTTATAGACTAGTCACGCCTCAAATGCGTCAACTGACAGGTTCGGAAGAGTTTACAAGGTAGCAACGTTGCCAAGTGGCAGTTATAACTGCTACTGTTCACCAAAACCCAACTCGACAAAACCAAATGCCAGTGGAGAGTAGAAGTCTTAAAATGGTTGGGGGGACAAGAAAAGGACTGAAAATGACAGTAGATATTGTCAATGTCCATTGCGTGGCGTTATGCGTAAGGCTTTCCATCCAAATTAAATGACACTGAAGGAAAGAAAAAAGTCTTGGCAGAAAGCAAGATTGAAAAAAAAGTCGTTGAAAAGTGACAATATGTGGCAGTATACAATTCACTTTCTCAATCTCTCTTTCGGACTCTCCTAAAGGTGACTGGTTTTCAAACATTGTTTGGCAGTGCCAGTTTGAAACAATTTGAAAAAATGGGCAACACTTTGGCCAAGGGGAGAAATATTTGACAAACTGCACGTTCACGTGTAGAAGCAACAGAAAGGAAACATTTGGCAAACACCAAACAATTTCGGAATATTTGACAAATAATCTAGCCAAAATGTGTCATGTGTAGACCAGCCTTTAGGAATGTTTTGAGTAACATTATCAAGTTTTTGCCCATGACCTAATTCAGGGGTGTGCAAACTTATTTAGCAGTGGGCCAAATTAGCCCACTGGCCCTGGTCCGTTGGCGCTCGCGGGCCACACCATTCAAAACGCCAAATAATAAAATGTGACCTTTCACGGGCTATGCCAAAATCATGCTGCGGGCCATAGTCTATGAAAATGTCAGATCCTCTCGCGGGCCACATTTGGCCCGCGGGACAGGGTTTGCACACCCCTGACCTAATTAACTAAATTCAAGTAAGTGTTCGGCATCCCATTTACATCTCAAAACTGGTCTCAAAAGTTTCTGGAATTTGAAAGTGACTTCTCACGCTCAATAAAACACCGTGTTCGGCCATCATTTGCCATATTATTTATTTATTTGACGCATAGACCAGTCTGCAACTCAAAGAAGGTTTGGTGATAACAGTAGTTTTTCTTTTCGTCATTTTTTTTTTTCAGACTCCAACAACATTTTAAGCCTTTGAAGTGGATGCGAACGGCTGTGCAAAATAAATCATTTGCAAACCATTATTTCAAAACACCAACACCTGTGTCACGCATCAATTGCATCTGGATCTCATTAGAATTAAATGGAAGCATAAGATATCCCATGACTTCCGGCAGTTTTCAAATGGAACGCGCGTGTGCGCTCTCTTGGTTCTCGCGTTGGAACTCTGCACAACGGAATGAATTTGCCCAAAAATTCAAAACAAAATTGGCCCAAGGAGTGACCTTGGACACCCTTATGGATGATCTGGAACAAATGAGTTTAGCGGCCGGACTAGCATCCCAAGATGGTCCCACCGTGTTCCAATGTCAGATGAGGATCCTAGATGGTTGGATAGCCAAATGGACTCAGGAAAGTAGAAGCAATTTTATCGCTGCTTTGGGCTCCATAGACCCTTCAATCGCTACCTATCTTGTAGCTTCATGACATTGTCAATATGACGCCTCTATTTTTACTGTGATAAATTGAAAATACAGATTAGTGAATACGTATGCTTGTTTGCCATTCATTTGTCTTAGGCCAGAAGGGGGAGAGATAAAACCTATGTCTTCGTGTGAGCAATTGTTTCTTATCTCTGTTTACTTTTGAAATCACGACCTTCCCTGGGCTTCCAAAATGGCCATGAAACTTTCCTCCAAATCTTCAACGGCCTCGTTGGAAGAAGTGATTGAAGAAGTGTCCAACTTCAAGCATGAATACTTGGAAATGGTCGTACCATGCCTGTCCAAGGGTGTCATGACTGAACTTCGATTGGACGACTTCAAAGACGCCTTCAAAGTCATACTATTTTACCCCAATGACTTCAACCGATTGATCAAGGAGGAAATCCACGATTTGAACCAAAGGCTACCCCAGTTCAAAGCACTCACATGTCAGGTACAGTAACAACCCTCGCCGATGATTTACCTTTGTGAAACCCAAAATTCCTTATTCATAGGTTCTTGTATGTTCCACGGACTCGGTCCATGTCCATTTAGCTTGGCAAAAGGTCGATGAACCGGAAAGTGACGAACATTTGGGGATAGTGCCGGATTTTCCGTTTCTCGGGGACAAAACTCAGCGGTTTTGTCGCTCGTTGAATGTCTTGAACGAAGATGACGGCACAGCCATGCACGCCCTCTATATTATCAACCCCAAAGGAGACTTGGTTTATCAAGACTTTTTGGACATGACGGCACGTTTTGATTTTGATGATGTCCTCCAAAAACTGAAGACAAACTCCTGCGAAAGTCAGCATAACGCTGTGTTGGGTTCTCAAGAACCATCAAGGCCGTGTTCGGCTGATCAGTCTAAGATTGATGAGGGAATCAAAGCTCATCATGAGGTTACTTCTATAAAGAAAGATGAAATGGATGCAGCCCCGTCAAGAACCAGTAAAGCAGTTCTTCAACCGATAGACAAGCCAAAAGAGGCGGCAAATTCAAAAATGGAGGAAAAATCGAAGAAAGAGGCTAAGACGAAAAAGAAGAAAGGCTGTATTATCTTGTGATAGGTCGCGAATAAAAGACACAACAACTTGCACGAATGGCCTTGTCTTACATACATGAATACTCTTGTGGTTTATTTTATGCCAAATAACATGAAATGTCAAATTGGAAAGTCCAAGAAGCATCTCAGTTTTCCATATCGATTCTGAAGAACAAGAAATGTTGGTTTCCTTGGAAGATATAACAATTTCAGCGTTGGTTCCACCTCTCAAAATGAATTCCATCGACTTTAATGAGTATTGTGGGAAATTAATCTTGATATACTTCTATGAATACGATTTTGTGGAGGAATCATTAACAAATCTTAAGGCATTGGCGGATCGATTTTCAGACTTTGAAGAAGCCAATTGCCAGGTAGTCCCAGGTTCATTAGGATATCTTACATCCTTGATGTTATAAGCCGATCTCTCTTTTCATCCCAGATCTTCACTTGCTCTTGTGACTCGGTCTATGTTCACTTTGCTTGGCAAACCCTGACCAAATTCACCGAAGGTGTTCCACTTTTGGAACGCACTCTTCCGTTTCCAATGTTAGCCGACAAGGCCAAAGTTTTTACAACCTCTTTGGGCATTTATAATCAAGATGAAGGCGTTTCTCAACCAACTTTGATGTACGTGGATCAAAATGGCCTCATCAGGACCTGCAAATCTTTGGAAACTTCTGCCGTTTTAGACATTGATGACATTTTAAGCAAGGTTCAAGATCTGACCTTGACCCAAGTCGTAAGTACGTGGATCCAAGAATTAGTTGAAAAATAACCCAAATTGCAATCTCGTCTTAAAATATATTTAGGTGACTGAGGATAAACCACAAATTAACATTCCGTTGAGGTCAGAGTCGGAATCCGAATGTTGTTCATTGTGTTAGTGGTTTTGATAAGGTCACCTTTACAAATCGGCTGAAAAACTCGTTTGATTTATATCCACCAAAATCTTGCAGAAGCGGTCGATTATTTTCTTCCGATATCTTTTCATGAAGTTCTTCGGATACCTATGGCACAAAAAGCGTTTTATGGCTACATGCACTCAGTAGTCGCACAATTATGAACACCCACCCACCTTTCCAATTGTTCACTAGCATTGGTGGAATAAATTCGATCCTGTAATGAAATCATGGGTAATTCAATTACAAACTTTGAAAAACAAACATATCCTTAGCACAGATCCTCATCAAACCTTTTCCATTTCTTCAAGAGAAATGCAATTGATTGGCACTGTCATTGATGTCAGAGGTAGGAATGTTTCCAAGTCAGAGCAAATGATCCACACCCTAAAATTGACGTGTGAAGTTTTGGCAGCGCATTTTTCCAAGAGAAATCGCACATAATTCAAGCAATTCCGGTTCCACACGTCCACTTGAAAAACGATCCAATGCCCTTCAAAAAGTGTTTCTTCCAGGATCCTATAATAAATTTAATAAAAAATTATCGATTGTGTTTCCTTAGTGTGAAACCAGACTTACCAAAAATTATCCTCGTTGTGCTGAAACGTTTGAAGAACAATTGGTGCGTCAACTCCGATTCGTTGAGCAAAATCTCCGATTATCTCCAGGACTCGAATGAACTTATCAGAGTGGATGATGATGGTTTTACTCTGATTGAGCGAATAAATCTTTTCTAAGTTGCATTCCTTGACATGGTGGACTTTGAAGAGTTGAGCAATGCTAGCATGAACGTGATCAAACAGTTTAGTATAATCTTCTAAGAGTAAGAATTTGACGATTTGCCTCAATGAACGACACGCAAATGTGCTTTGGTCGAAGCTCTTGAGGGTCAGGGCAAAGTTTTCAATGTTTTTAGAGCTATCCAAAGGGAATTTGTCCAAGAGATCACTGAGGCCTCTAGTGTCCGAATCCGCTTCGCACAAGAAAAGAAATAAGATCACTTGGATGGATAATGTGATGAAGTCTCGTTCCACCAAATGTGGAATGATGGCTTTGAAGGTTTGCTCAGCAATGACCAGAGCAATATCTTGATGACTAGAGAGGTTTTGGGCATTAATCTTTTCGAAGAACCCTTGGAACGTGGCAATGGTTTTCTTCAGGGGTGCCATTCGCAAGTGATCAAAAGGTTTCTCTAGTACAGTGGAATAAAAATCTGCAAAGACCTCACTGGCCATCTCAAGAGATTTCAAGTGAGGAGGAAGTACATCATCACCCGAATTGTCATCTTTAAGGTGTTTTTTAATCCTATCAAAAGCAGATTTGACTTCGTTTGAATCGGAGAGCAGGGTTGGATTGCTCAGGAAACGACCAATCTCATGGTGAATCTTTTCAAATCGATTTTTCAATTTCTCCATTTTTTCTTCTTCTGAAATTGGATCAGCATTGGTGATTTGATTCTTCAGGTGATGCAGAATGTATGATGTCAGATCTGATCCTTGAAGTTCAAAATCAAGGATGTTCAGAGGGCAAATCCCGTGATCTTCACTCAACTCATTGACCACGTGGTAAACCTGAACCATATCTCCTTGTCTGACAAAATGTTCTTGAGTCTTTTGAAAGATCCCATGGTCGAACACAAAGTGTCTCACAATGATGGATTGGAACTTGGTACTGAAATGTCTGAACTCCTCGTCAAAATCGGGATCTCCACAATAGATCACTCCAGTCTTTGAAGATTTGAAGAGGTACTCAATTGAAATATTCTGAGGATCAATCACAACCATTGGGTTTGGTAGGAAATCCAGAAGAGTCATGTTTTCATAAATCCGAGGGACATCTTGATAATTCAGGGCTTTTTTGAAATTGATCCTTCCTTGAATTGGCACTCTCATGAAGTCCAATTCAAAAAAAAGTTCTTGAGCCTCTTGTCTGAGAACTCTTGTCCACTGTCTGACTGCTTGAGTTCTTTCAGTTGAAGATAGAGGCCCACAATAGGCAATGAAAGCAGCAAAAAGAGCTAAAGTTCCACTTAAAGTACTGATCTTGCCCTTGACAACACTCTTGCCATCTTTGAGGATGGATATGAGATTCTTGAGCTCCTTCTGAGTACTCTTGAAGTCAGTGGAAAACTGTTCAAGGACATTGATATTCTCAGATCTTGAACTAATCTCCTTCTGAAGGATGCCAATCTGTCTGAGATTGTCTCTGACTTCGTGCTCTTTGTCAATCTTTTGGATCCGAAACTCATCCAGAACAGCCTCTTCCTTATCAACATTCTTGCTCAAAGTCTCGATTCGAGCAAATTTTGAGGTCTTCATCTTGAGCACTTTGGCTAAGCTTTCTATACGCTTATGAGCCTCAATGATGCAAGTCATAAGACAGGATTGAGATTGCACTTCTGAACTAAGATCTTTCCTTAGAGATTGGAGTTCGATGTTCTCATTGATTTCATGAATTTTCGACTCATTCAGGTTGACCATCGCTTCATGAAGACTCTTGACTTTGTCTTCCGATTCTTCAATGTCAACATCAAATGTTTCATGAAGAGCTCTCATGTAAACCGATACAGCTTCCTCTTGTTCAAAGAAACCCAAGAATATGTTATGGGACTTCTTATGGAGGAGGCATTCTTTGATCTGGTTTAGCTTGATCTGAAAAAGTCCATAATTGGCTGCCATCTCTTGACCAACCATGGTTTGTGCTCTCATAATGGCCAATTGATCCTCGTGTTGGCTCTTCAAATGAATTTCAATGTTGGTTTCCAACTCCTCAATCTCTTTCTTCATCCTTATGTTTTGCTTTTGCAGGTCTCCTAATTCAGTAGAAAGGGCCTTCTTTTTCTCTCGGAGTTCTCCTAGTTGAGCAATCTGTTTTTCAGCATTGGCCATGGTCTCATCAATCTTCAGCAAGAGGACAGTTATATCTTGTTCAATACCCACATAAAAGTCTTCGCAACTCTTGAAATTGCCCTCAAAGACTTGAACAAAGGTGTTAAAACTCTGAAGATCTTTGTGAAGCACCATTTCCATCAAGAGTTCTTGAGGTAGTTTCCGACTTTTGAGGACTTCTTCTCCCAAACTCTTCATGGCATCTTCGTTGGGAGCTAGGTTCAAAATGGAAAGGAACTTCTTGATGCCAGGACTTTGGATATGTAAGTTATCCAGGAACATATGGAGATTCTTCTTGACTTTGGTTCTCAGATCTTGAAGATAATTATCTTTTTCCAACATCACTTGCATCTCACTATGTGAGAAAAGTAAGGGATCATATCCAACATTAACGATCGATTCCAAACTGGTGCAAACTTGTTCCAAATTGTAACTCTGAACCATGGTAAGAAACAGAATGCAGTTTTCATCCTCCAAGCCACATTTCCTTACCAAGGATCTCAAAATGGTCTGCCATTGATTTCTTTTCAGATCCGAGGGAAGAATCAGGATTACGTTGGCATTAATTTGAGAAGCTATTAATTGAATCAGAGACAAGAGAGACAACTCACTTGTTCCATGAATGACCACGTGGCCTCCAATTTGTGTGGCAAGTCTGCGTAACTTACTGTACGTTTTGGAAGTGTGAACAGTAGGCACAAGAGACAGTTTATGCTTATGGCAACTATGGTACGATATAATTTCTTTGTCCAAGAATGATCGAACTTTTTGCACATCGAGCTCGGTGTAAAAGTGATACTTGTTGATAAAGTCACCATAAATGATATCTTGCTCGCTCATCCAACGAGATTCGCTGTTCCTTCCCACATAAGACTTTAGAATTTTAAGAACCTGAGCATTGAAATTGTCACGCTGAGAAGGATGAAGTTTGTCTCTGTAATTTCGAGCAACTTCATGAACCCAAAGGCTAGAAATACTCTCTTCTGTGTCTTGACAATCTGGATTGGCTCGGTATATTCCCACAATTATTCGCATCAGGTCGTGAAGGCCAAACCTAGAATGACCTTCAACATCAATGGCGTTGACCTTGACGCTGGCTGGAATAATCTTCTTCATTTGAAAGACAACCTCCATCTCAAAGGGACCCAAGAACCCTTTCATTGATCTCTGGAAGATGGCGGTAAGATCATCTTCGGTCAAAGGCTCCAGATGAATCAGAAAGTGGTTTTGATTTCCACTTTCCATCTCGTTTTGACTTCTACTGATGACAAATGAGGTCCGTTCAAACTTTACAATCCCTTGCTCTGACAGCAACTTTTTATACTTGAGTAGAAAAGCCACGGACTCTTGAAACCGATTGTTTCCTAAACTGACATCGTCAATGAACAATCGGAGAGAGTTGTGGTTGGGAACCAAAAACTTGGGTCTCTTGTTCTTTTGTTCCATTGAACCAAAGAGAGCATGGCTCAAAACCGCTTCCGAAGTTGTTGCCGACGCTTGAATATGAATCGTACTATCGGTGCTAAAACATTTGGCTAACTCCTGTATGATCAACGTTTTGCCAGAGTTGGAAGGTCCAATGATCTCTACCGGAATTAGAGCTCCGGATAATATCTTGGCGATTTGGAGTGCTTTACAATGTTTTGGTAATAATTCACTATCTGGATTCTGCCGGCTCAAGTAAGGTTTCCATGACTTGTCCAAGTAGAAATATTCACACATGGCTTCGTCTGTTGGGATGTCTGCACATTCCAGTTTCTTGCGGATGATGTCTTCCATTTGGTCCTTCTGATCTTCAGGCAAATCTTGGCCAAAGCAAAAGAGGCAAACAAATATCAAAGTCTGACCTTGGTCATATTCTGAATCAAGATTATGGAATCCAACGGCTTTTAGCAACAGAAGCATATTATTCACCATGGCCACATTGTTCTTGGTTTCTTCCAGAATTCCCAATTCTTCGCGACAATCTAGAAACAAACGGATGTGAAAATCGATTCTATCCAAAACTCTTTGGGTGTTATGGATTTGCTTGAAAATGGCGAAATAGCTCTTTCTCACGAAAGCTTCAAACGGAAGATCATGGGATTGGTACTTGAGGATTGGAATCCGGATATTGCTCTTTTGGATCAATTTCACATCCTGGGTCTCAATGATCACCTTGATGATCTTGGTTTGAATCAAAAGCTTCCCATTGCTAAGAAGAGTAGTGGAATTTCGAATCAGAGGCAGGATATGCAGGAACAACTCTGGGATGACTTCTCCTTCTAGAACTATGAGAATGGTCTTCCTTGGCAAGGCTCTTCTTCTGCTAGCCAAATAACCCAAAAATAGCTCCAAATGGTGACACATTTCCTTGCGAAAGAACATAGCTGTTGGTAGATGGTGAATTTCCATGTCTAAAGCAGCTCCCACAACCTGCCAAGACGTGGTCTTCCCACTCATGCTGGGTCCACAAAGTGCCAAGATGTCTTGATGTTGAATGGTGTCAAACAGCAGTTCCACTTGTTTCTTGAACGATCGATTCATGGTTAACTTCATTTCACGGGCTACTTCACTAAGTTTGGAATCAAAGTGTTGGGCATCATAGGGATCATTAAAGGTCTCCTCTACGATTTCGTTGATACACTCATGACCAATGGTTTTCATGAATGGTTCCCGCTTGTTAAAGATTCGTCGAATGGCAAAGTCACCATCTAGGAATAGATCCCGAATCTCTTGAAAAGCATCACTCCTTTTGTATGCCTTCTTATCATGGAGCAAGCTTAATGCTGAGCCAGTTTCAGAAAAGCTCTTCGAATGTAGTTGTGACAAGACAAAAATGCTTTGAATCATTCTGACAGTAGGGTCAATTCCAAATCCTTGGAGACACTGCTTGATGATTAGTTTAAGATTGGGCTCAGCAGCAGTGAGCGTGTTGAATGCTCTTCCCAGGTTCATGTTGATCTCTTTTGGGCATATGAAGAATAATCGGCTGGTCATTGGCTCTGATATCTGGCCCAATAAATTGGTCTGATGCCCTTGAGCTATAGATACACTAGTTTGGATCAATTTGTAGAGAACTTTCTCATCAACGCATTCATGACTGTCATACTTGAAGACCACCATGTCCAATCCATTGTGAAGAATCGTCAGCAAATCTTTCATCGTTGGAATATGAGAGTATTCGAAGAGATTCACCACCGCCAAATGTCTTCCTAATATGAGAGCCAAGTATTTCAAACTCGTGGTTCTATTGCACTTTGGGTCACCCACCAATATCGATCCACGTTTTTGACAAAAGTTCCCCAAGAGTCCGTGGACATTTTTCTCTACGTGTTTATGGTAATGAATGAAATCGAATAGTGGGGTCTCGTCATATCCAAAGAGAAGGCGCTCTCGATTGAATCCAACCCAGATTTGCCCGGTCTCTTTGCAATATGAGTAGGTGACCAATTGGTCATGATGATCATGTAGGTTTTCAATACAACAACCTTCTCCAATCTTTTGTAAGAACCCACAGAGCACTGATATGATATTCAACTCCATTCCTAGAAGGTTACGGTTGTAAATGATGGCATCTTCTGGGGCTTCATTAGCCTTCAATGATGAAAACGTGGCTTGTAAATTTGCGACTTTCCCCAAAGCAACATCATAAGTTTTTACCAACCACTTTTGAAAATCCTTCAGATCATTGCCTAATGCTAGGTTTAAGCGGGTCCAGAAGATCACCATTCTCCCAACAAAGGCTGCATGATGAGACACAATCAGTCGTTCTTGTTTGTTGTGTCGAAAATGCTCCATACTCTCCAAGATTTCCTTCTTGAAAATGGCTCTGGTCTGTTCTTGAATTGCAATCAAGACATTTTCCACGGGGATATCGCCCACTCGTATCGGTTCATTGAACTTCTTTTCCAAGTCATAGAATGTGATAAATCCAATGATTTCGGACCTTTGTCCTGGTTTTGACGCAGAGATAATCAAACGCTTGATTTGGGAGAAAATGACGGAAATATGGTTGGGCGACAGTACCTTGGCCAAGTTGAAAGTTTTGGCTTGAAGGAGGTACAATTGCAGTCTTGGAAAGGCCGATAGCCTGCTTTTCAACAAGTGAGTGGTGTCTTTTTGTAGTTCACTGATCGATTTGATGACGACAACCAAATCCTCATTAACATCCTCAGACATTGCATCAATGACATTGACTTTTTCGGCCAATATTCCATAGATGTCTTGCCATAGAATGCAAATTTCGCCAAGAAAGGCTTGGAGATTGTTGGCTTGAAGGTGAAGGCTGAACAATGAGAATGTTTCACAAAGAGAGTTCAAATCTGTCTCAATATCAACAAAATACTCAATACGTTCATACGTGACCACGACCGAACTTTCAAAGGCCAAGAGCTCTTCTCTGAAAGGAAATGAACTGGGATTCGTCCTCAGGGATTGAAGATTGGCAAGAACGTCTCGCAAGAGTGTTAAAAGCTCCTCGTGATTTGAAATCGAGGCAACACCAAGGCTGCTGACTCCAAAGGTTGGCTCAAGCCTTTCAATGCCGGATTTCACCTCGTTGAATTCAAGCTCAATATTCTGCTCATCAATGGCCCGATTTACTATGTCATGTACAGGTTCAACCCGCTTTTCCATGAATATTGAAATTATTTCATCGTATGTCTTGTTCTCTAGAATTGAACTCTTGTCGTAAGTTCCACAGAAATGACCAATTTCTTCCCAATGACGCGATCTCAAACTAGGAGACATCATGGCCACAATAACTTTAAAAATAACTTCACATGTCTCTACACTGCTCTTCATTGAGACAAATATTTCTAGATCTTGATACTTTTCCAGTTTTGTTAACTCGCTGAGATTGCCAGTGATCTCTTCGAGCCGTGAAGAGACAGTCTTGAGGTTGTCCTCTTTAATTTGAAGGTCTTTCAAACTGTTTTGAAATTCCTCAAACTCACCCACGATCTTCCAAATGGATGCCAATTCGGCTACATTACTTTCCAAGGTCAATAAGTGGGAGGACACGTCAAGGAACAATTCCAAGGCAGAGGCTTGCTTTATGTTCATGCGTTCTTTGTTCTTCAGGGATTCAATCTTGGTCCCAAATCCTTCAAGGTCAGCCAAGGCCTCGTGACTTTTCCAACTTAAGGTGAAGGGTGCATGAGCTTCAAAATCCTTGCTGAGAGCGCCTAGTTCATCTTCAAATTCATTGCAAGAAGCTTGCAGAGCCTTTACATCTTCTTCTCTTTTACGTGCAAAATAATCTACAGCCTGTATCTTCTCATGTCTCAAATTTTCCAATTCAGCTTCCATAGCTTTGATCTTTTCCTTGGATTTGGCCTTCTTGGCGTCTGTTCTCAGGATCATGGCGGTAATCTCTTTGATTTGGCCCATCTTTTCAAAAGCAGAATCCAATTGCTGGTTGAGAGCTTGTCCTTTGGAAACTTCTTCTTGAATGGATAAGGATTTCTTGACAGATTTGGTGATCTCCAATATCTCAGTTTCCTTCTTCGAAACCGCTTCAGCAATGGATTGGATGAACTCTGCTTCCCATTTCCTCATCAGCTGAATATGCTCGTCAATAAAGGTGTCCATTTCGAGCACAAACAAATTTATCCAAATTCGTCGTTGAAGACCAGCTAAAAACACGGTCATCTCCCTGAGTTTGTGCACATCTGTCTCACAATATCGAATGAACTCATTGTTCTGGTGGTAATACTTCAAAACATTCGCTGGACTGAGACTAATAAAATCCTGGAGTGCACTCAAAGTATTAAAATACGCGTTTACGTCACGCTTAGCCTTTTCCACAACCGTTCTTAACGAGTTTTCAATGGCCACCAATTTGGTCTGACCATTCTCGTCCGCGAATAGGAGGATATCTCTGTCATTGATTAATTTCAATCTACTTTCATCTGCAAGAATGCGTGGTAAACGGGTGAAGAAATCGCAAACCTCATTAAAGTCATCTCCCACTGTGACATAACCGTCGGATTTGGTTATCACCTTGAGTTTGAACATGGGTCGAACCCGGAATCCAGTCAAGATCTCAATGAGATTGCGAAGACCATTCACAATAGATGTCTCATAGGCATCGGCCAATTTCTTTTCCACGCAGTTGACATATTCATCCCAAATGTAAGGTGCCACACCACTATCTTTGACCTCCAAGAAAGATTCAAGTTTGGAGATGTAATTGCGCAAGCTTTTGACCTTCTGTGTGCAAAAGTGAACGTGTGAGTTGATCTTGACCTCGGATTGGTCCAGAAACTCGGAAACCTGGCCCTCGCTCATATCCTCAAACCCAATTGGGTTACGTCGAATTGTTTTAAGAAGAATGTCAATGGCTTTGTTGACTGTCTTGTACTCCAAAACCTCTTTGGTAAGGGATAGTACGGTCTCATCGCACATTGTGGTCCAAGAGCGCAAGGTGTCCAAACGTTGCCAAGTGATCTTGTAGATCCCGTTCCACATTCGTCGTTCCAAATGAATGATACGATTGCGGAAGATGCCCTTTTCCTGATCGGATAATCGCCCCATGAGCACATTGTATTCAGTGACCAATCTCACAATGTGACACGCTTCAATCAGCTGACTTTGTTGACGTTCTAACAACGTGGTTCGGCTGCCATAGATGGATACTCCAATCGACTCTAGAGCTTTTGCTTCCATGTAGGTGGCATATATCGACCTCTTGAAATTAATGTCCAACAAACCATCGTAATTCAGTGATCGTTGAATCAGAAATTGATTGGTACTTCCAGCTCCGGTAATTGGTTCCTCTAGTCTACTTCCAACCAATTTGGCAAAAATTGTTTTGAGTTCTTTTTCCTCTTCCCTGGACATAATGGTGTCAGTTTGCATAATCTTATCTAGTTGGACATCTTTGAAGAATTTAGATCCAAAGACGTCTGATTTTAAAGTCATTTCTTTCACCATGAGGCCCTTGAATCGCATAAGCTCAACGGTGATGTTGGAATAGAACTTGGTCAGGTAGTTGAGTCGTTTATGAAGGTTATTCTTCTCACGAATGGTGCTCTCTACCAATTCTTGAAGGATTTTTTCTTTACAAATATTGTACGTTTCAACAATGCGAGTGCGTTGACTGACATAGTAGAAAGTATCTAAAATGTCGCAAGCTTCCCTGATATTCTTAAACTCGTCAAAAGACGTTTTCAAGGCCTTGAGAAGTGAGTTGTCAAGGTCATGAACCTCACTCTTAAAGACCTGAAAGTCGTTCCGAAGTTGCTCGTTGTCAATATCCAAACATTTTCGGCCACTATTCTTGATGTTCCCAATCAATTGATGATATTTAATGGCCACCTTCTGAATCTCATTTTGACTTTCGGCCTCTGGTCTTGAGGACTTGAACGAACTAAATTAATTACGAAGGGTTTAACTAGGTAATTATTTTGAAATAAACATTTTTCTTACTTCATGAATTGTTGATTCGTGTAGCAGATTTGCAAAAGATCCTCGCATCTTGAGATGAAGGCCGAGAGTGGCCCAAAGAGCTTTTCCAAAACTATCTCGTTGTCCTCCAAATTCAGAAGCCTTTTGTTCCTCCTCCGTAAGAATTCGTAGGTACTCTTGAAGCAAATACAAACCCTGATGACCTTTTTAATGGTTTCCCCAGCTGAAGGACAAGAAGCTTCGAACACTCTCTCAATCTCAATGAACTCTTTGCTCCTTTCAATGAGCACATCCACCGCCAATTGGAACAACTGGCTTCTTTGCCTAAGACATTTCAACACATACTCAATGAAACCTTTTGTAATTTTTTAGGATCTCTCAAGCTCACCATCCCAGTGGCATTTGGAAATTGTCCATGATAATAGACAAGTCCACGATGGCAATCTTGATATTAGTCTTGTGTTCGGGTTCCTTGAAGATCGCTCCCAGCATCTCAACCGGTCCTCTTAACGCTCTGAGAACAATGTAACAATCGGAAATGATATCTTCCCACCTCCGGAGATCCATGCGAACTTTGGCTAATTCGTAGGCATTTACGAAACGATGTCCTTCGTCATCTAGTCCAAATATATCTTCTAGGAAGTCCCGAAGCCGTTTGAGGATCTTGACTCGCATACTGATGTCTTTTAAGAGCTTGCTATGCGATCCGCTGCATTGAATCTTGGTCTCAAAATGCTCCAACATCTTTTGTAGTACTTCCAAGGCATATTCCTTTGTGGCTAGAAAGTATTTGATGAGTTTTCATGAAGATTGATGGGCATTTCCGTAAGTGTGCATCAGTGACTTTGATTTCGGTTCAGCCTACCGAGACTGAAAATAGACTTGAACCAAAAAGAAATGTGGGAAATAAAAAAAAATGTGGTTGTTTTGTCAGTAAACTTTTCCTCAGATACGACTTTCATCGATCGATTTTGGTTTGGTTTTCAGATTTGCTTGAACCCTACTTTGGCAGAAACATCGATTTTTGTTAGGGGAATTTTCGGGCTTGTGCATCATTCATTCTAAATTGTAATCGAGTCTAATTAGCCAACAATTTTCCACTACCGTAGATGCAACAAATTTACCAAAAAATCTCTTGAATTTTACAAAATGTTGCTCCTTTCTGGGATTAAAACGTCACATTTTTGTGTCGAAATATTGCAAGTTCGTTTTTCATGATTCAAATCTCATTTTTTGGTAACCACAATTGTGATCCACAAAAAACCGTAAAATGTAGGCCTTTATTCAAACGAACAACAAGTACAAATACCTCTTTCTAAATGTCACAAAATGTCACTTTACCTTTGCCCAAATATGCAGCCGTGACGACATTCTTGAGGTCCGTGGAAACCGTAACAATGTGCAGGAGGTCCTTGGGGTTTTCTAGAATCCTTAATGTATCCACGAAATGTAGCACTCTCTTATGGAACAGTCTTTCTTCATCATCTACAATGAACCAACATCATCATCAGACACCTTCAGTAAGGCAAATCCGAGCAAACCAAAATACCTGTTAGAAAAGGAGTCGTTTTTTGAGCTATCAAAAGCAACGGCTCAATCTCTTCACGAAGTTTTTTGGCCTTGTAGGCCCCAGAATGGGCCTCAGTGGTCTCTGTGGCCTCCGACCATGTTGTCACATCTGAGATTAGCTCATAGGAATTCTTTGAGTCAAACATCCTGTTTTTGTCCCGCTTCCCCTTTCAAGTTTCCATCAGAACTGATTTTTACGAGATTATTAGATCGATAAAGCCGGCAGAGCGTCACTCTTTGTTGGATCAATAACAGGAGTGTACCGGTGCTCTTCATTGTAAAAAATGACTTGTTCACAGTAAAATCATGGTTATTTTCATACGTGTAATACGTTCAAGTTCGTAACTTTGGTACCATAAATCCAAATTAGGGTGTTGGCGAAAGTTGTGAAGAAGAAAAACACATGTGGGTGAAAACTTTTTTGGGTTGTAATGATGAGAATTACTTTTTCTATTCAAGGTGATGAGTGCGATACTGAAAAAGGGGCAGATGTAATTACAATGGAGTCTAGGAAGTGTGATGGAGTTAGCAATTGACCAAAATCTTCTTTGGCCCAGATTTCAAATGTATTGTTGGGCATAAGAACTGTCTTCCTATTAAATTAAAATAAAAAGTGTTGAGTTTTTTAACCCAACTAGTTTGAAATTATGACTAAAGCTTGACCTTTTTTTTGTTCAAAAAGAGACCCCCCCCCCCATTTACCTATGTACCCTTTTGGATTATGTTGTTCAATGTTAGTACCTGATGTCTTGAATTACATTTTTGCTAAACTAGTTTTTCAGAAGAATTCATAAAACGTCAGTTAAGTGGTATGTGTGCAAACCGGTCAGAAACGGACAAGTTAAATTCCTTTTTTCAAACTTTTTTTCACATCCAAAAATCATTGTTGCAGACGTGTGCACTGGGTCTTAGAGTTTTAGAAAAATTGTGAATTTCAAGCCTTAGCGGGAAATGTATACATATATACATAATAATATATAATAAAAGATCATGTGTATAAATTGTAGAAAATTGCTAGCAACACTAAAGCTGACTGAACAGAGGAGGAGTTGAATGAAAAAGATAATTTTTACTAACTTTGATTACTGTCGATTACAAAAGCTATTCATTTTATAGAAATTAAAGCTTGAGACCCTAGCGGAGAAAGTGAAGTAGTTGATAAACCTTGAAAAAAATGTAATGACAAAAATAATTTATTCATTTATTTGTCCTCTTCAAAGTCTTTCATCTCACAAATATATCGCATTTGAATTTCCCACTTTCGGCAAGGAATTTCCACCTCACTCCCATCTAGCGGCGACCATTGGAAACACTTGTTATCTCTGTGCAGGAAACTTGGCGCGCATCGCCCCCTCAAGCGTCGACAATGGCGTTTGGCGGCATGGAAATCCTCAACCCTTTCGGCCAGATCTCCCCCGTGGCTCCGACACATGGCTGTGGCATCGTAATAATTCAGATATGCTTCCTCCCAGGTTTCTGAAATACCCCAGGCTGCCATTGGACGACTGAAGAAAAGGCATTGGGTTCCTATTTTCTTGTAGGGACGGATGCACGATTTCCCATAGGATTCTTCGTATTGAATGTCTGAAAAACGTTTAGGCATAATTAGCTGCATCATACTGGAATTGTACCTTGAATTAAGGTATTCATTTAGATTTTCTAAAATAATGTCGGCAACCAGTGGGTCACAATCTCAGCTGGTTATTACGTAAGAGGATTTTTTTTCTGAGCGAATTCAATTCAGTCTATGAAATGGAACTGACTTCTCTTTGGGTTTTTGTCGCACATTCCATCTCATCACTGTCCAAGATAATCAACAGTCCACGTTAACAGTTTGGTACCCTCTCAATTTCCGTATATATGAATGAAAGGCCATTTCTCTTCACCTTTCTGTACATCAATGTACTGTAGATCTGTTCCATCTTGTGTTCCAACAGAGCGGATTTGAAGTGAGCGCCCCAAAAAATGCTTGAAAAACAGAGAAATACGAGAAAAGATACTGAGAAGCATTGAAGGTGGATACAACAAAATCATGGCTCTCTGGATTTGAAGTTGGATTCGAACGGCAATTCCTAAGCAAGTGTTCCAGTGACCGATTTATGGTAAGAAAAATACATTTTTACTGTTGATATATATTTTTTCGACCTATTATGCAATGGTAGAAATATTGCAATACATGGAAGAAACAAAGGAAGGGCGCAAAACATAATTGCAAGATATATTTCTTAAAAACTTTGATATCTTAGGTCATTCAAGAAATAGATGAATATTGAGGTTGGACCTGGTATTTGAAAAATAATGAGTGGCATTGTTTCCTTTTAGAGCATACATCAACAGTGGTTAACGATCTTTTAACGTAAAAATGGTACTCATGAATCCTTAAAACAGCAACATTACTAGGGGATTGGGTCGAAATCAATTGTTAACAATATTCGCTGTTTTAAGCATCAAAGTCATAAACATAAAGTAGAATTTGGAATGATTCAGCACACATATTCTATATTCCAATAGGTAAACTGAATTAAATCTATCAAACAAGCCTAACAAACAGTTTGATTGTGAGCTTTTTAACCCCAAGCTTATTGCAAATTTTTAAGTCATACTAAAACCCACTGACCCCTAATATGTGCAGGAACGAACACAGACAAGTCCTGGTGATGTCCTTTTGACAACTCTCGAACAATTTCTAAAAACAGTCGAAATATTTAAAAAATCTAGGAAAAGTTGGGAAATATTTTTAAAAAAATATTTTCCGGGCCCTAATTATGAATTATTATTGATTTGAATTGGTCGAAACCCTGCATATCTCTAATAAAACATCTAGTCTTTACTAAACATGCGTAGAATGCAAGCGTTAGGAAATATAGCCTTCATTTGACTGTTATTGTTTGATGAATATTTTAAGAGCAACCCTTCGAATCACCATGAAAAGATTTTTCACAAATATTCTCTTACAAGGCTCCGAGTCTGAAAATTTGACACTAGTTCGTTGTCTGTGGCAAGGCACGCTACAAGCATGCTTCGAATATTAACTTCAAAAGTGTTTTAGCCTTTTAGGCCGCTTTTTTACTTGCTTTGGTTGAACATCGAATACGTAGAAACCAGCATTCATATTAGGCCATTTTAGAAGCCTTAGAGCGTTATAGAAACTTAAAAGGGTAGAATAATTGATAAGTATGCTTGAAGCATGTCTCCCTGAACACAAAACATGTGACCTAATATCTGTGGCTGGCACTTTTTATGAAACTATCGTACAAATAAGCATAATGTTGACAACTATCCCTGTCTATTGAATGATTATTCGTTCTATTCATACTCGGCCTTCAATTGGTTAATTGATTGGATAACAAGCATCTCGTCACCCAAGGCCAAATTGAGATCGTCATTGCAAGGAAAAGCCATAAAAATGCTAGACGGTCCTGACGTAACACTTAAAGACCTTGCATTTACTCCATTTAGTTTCAAAGAAACATGGAAAACGCTATTCTTTGTTCTCTATTATGACGCGGTAATCGACAATCCTATGGAGCTTATGTTTTTGAGTTTCCGATATTGGTAGTTCTTTTCTGAAGTGCTCTTCAAGTTAATGGAACATAAGATGAGCTGGAAATTAGCTCGCCAATCATGAGCGAATACAACAACAACCATGTCTGATAAAGATCATGAAAAGAGATGGCTTTGGTATGTATCTGTAACCAGCGATGCTTCAATCCCGCCCGGTTGACATTAGGCCGCATGTTAACGCACCTAATTCAAAAGCGAGAGTATACCAAAATCAAGTCAGATTAACCGGCCTTGAGTATATACTTGTGACAACTCCTTTGTTTGAAACGCAGCAGCTGGGGAGAGTATATACTCAACCAAGTACCCCTGAAAGGGAGTACATATAACTTCGCCCGATCCCCTTTTGGTTTTTACACAGGAGGGTCCAAAACTCTCCCCTTCATTTTGATTGACTCCCGCGGCTTTCATGATTTGAAAACTCGTTCTTTCTGCTCAAAACGGGACATGAGGCAGTCTACTCACGGGCTGCTACTCATTCTCAGTCAGTCAGCATTCTTCTTTTCCCATAAGCACCAGCCAAACAAACGAGTGAATTTCAAAATGAGACGAACCTTTGAATTTGTGTTAGTGATATGATGAGCCATTTTCACCCCTTTGGCCATTCTGGGGGGCTCACAATCCTCAAGACTTGAGACAGTCTCACAATTGCCTTGATTTCAATATGTACGTACGTGACTCGTCGATCTTTGCTTTGCCAGTAGTGATCAAGGATCAAAGAAAGAATTCAGTTCAATGTTGCCACTTCTCAGTCTTCAGTGCCAATTTTTTCCGTTTGAGCCAGTGATGGCATGCAGTGGAAATGCATATTGCTACATGCCTGTACAAAGGAAATCTACAGGAAAATCTCAAAGCACCAACAGTTACAGACAAACATTATTTGGGTTTCAAATTTCTGGCAAATTCGTAGGATCTCAAAGCTACGCAAAGTTTTAATTGACCTTGAACAGATGACAAGTTGAGAGACAACAATGGCATAAAAAGAACCTTGAAAGTAACTTGAATTGGCGAAAAAGCCGAGAAAATAACAATTTAAGTAACAGCAATGGACATCAAAAAAAGTGAATATAGCAAGTTTTTGAAAACGTCATAAAATGATTAAAATTGTTTTGCCGGTCTCTTTGAAAATCTTTGTTTCATCATTCTGATCAATTTGGATGCCTCATATTTAAAATTAGTAAATTGGCATAAACATTTTGAATTGTGGATTGATTATAAAAGTGAGAAATATTGAACAAAACACTTTTACCTAACAATGTTTTGCTGGAAATTTTGAAACCCTAATCATCATACCCATGTGTTGTTATAAATGTAACATATTCAGCCATATGCTACGTTACTTCTAGTGATTTACAATCTCAACACATCTCGGTCAAAAATGTTTCGAGCACTAGGAAGATTCAATACTTTTCCCTAATGTTTCCTTATCTTAAACAAGGACGCAGAAAATTAACAGAGAAGCAAATGTTGAGAAGACCTTCCAAATGGACTACTTTTACTCTCGCCTTCTTACCTTGGTTGATTATCCATTGATGAACAATAACCAAGAGTGCTCTCCATCTTTGGGTTGTAAAAACTCCAAGTACACAAAAGATCAAGAAGAATTCAGAAAAGTGTAGAATTCAGGGTCAAGGACTAAAACCAATCGGAATACTGTCAAGCTACCAAAATATACCCAATATACCAATCTACTAAAATCCTGTCTACCATAATTCTTGGTGATGAACTTTGGTGTCCTTTGGCAAATATGATCCATGTATGTCTCCTAACCAAAACGATACTGTGGTGGGATTTGATTACAAGATTTTGTTATTTGATCCACATTTCTGCTACCATCATCAAGAAAATCACTGCTCTATGTTTCACTTTTTATTTAGCTGTCATACTCTGAAATCTTTATTTAATTTGTGAATCTTGGATAGCATTATTGCTCAATCTTTCTTGATATGAACTTGTGTGCCTAAATTTCATTTTTACTTTCAATTTATCATGCTTATGATGTTTGCTTTTGCTTTGTACCCGTTCGGTGCCTCTGGTTAATATATTTCTGCCATGCTTATTGAATGAATGGTGTTTCTTGTTTCTTAATAGCTAATTAGAATTTAGATTTTTACAAAAAGTCATTGGTAGTGTACAAGATAAGCATATATTTAGGCCAAATTATCACAAATGAGGTGGTAAGGATACAGGCCCTCGAGTTTTTAACTGGGAGAAACACTTTGTACTTGTTGAGTTTTGGACCCTCCTACGTATTGGGGAAAAAGAGGTTAAGTGTACTCCCTTTCAGGGGTACATGACTCAACGAATGCTAATTCGACTTGACTTTGCTATACTCTCGCTTTTGAATTAAGTGCGTTAACATGCGGCCTCGAAAAACCTGCCCGGGCGGGTTTTTCTCCGACGCAACCCTGTCTTTAATCCCTTCTTGGTTTGGGGTGTTTGAACAACGATGTTTTTGAGTAGTGTCCAGGAATTGATGGTGCATCGTGTTTTTCATTGCCATTCAGACCAAAAAAATGCTTTAAAATTGAAAAAAAATATCCTATAAGTAAGTGTTTTGAAATATCCTTATCCCATTGGAAACCTCAGTTTCAAATGCATGCCACAATATTTGAATGGTTCAGACCGTATCAGGCAAAGCAAGTTAAAAAGGTATTTAACATTCGTCTTGGAAGGACACTTCAAAATTCATTCAGTCCAAGGGACATCTAAATCTTATGATATCAACTCAATATTATTCTGGAGGCAAGTGGAACAATCATAGAAGAGCCTTGATCTGAAGTTTGTTAAAAACTTGAAGGATATATGTGAAGTATGAGGACATTTTCAACCTATGTCAAAAACGTACAGTGAGGCCGAGAAAAAAATAAAAAAGCACATGCCCTCATGCCCAGTAAAATAACTTGAATAGCTTGATACAAGAAGTCTTAGAAAGGGTTCCAAGATACTTGCAACTGAACTATAATCATATCTGAAAAAGTATAATTTTCTCTAACGTGTCTCTAAGCCATTGAAAATTTATTTTTTCCGATGCACCATGAATTCTTGGACATGGATTACTTTGACACCAATTATTTGAATTGTGATTTGCTTCCCCTCGACAGCAAGCTTCTTTCCTCTTGATATCTAGAACATTTCTAATTCTATCAACACCCATGAAAAAGCTACAAAGAGATAATCTTTGAATCATCTGAGAAGATGAGTGTCGAGTGCCACATCAAACCAGGGCATTCTCCTTCTTTAAAGTATGATCTCTTGAACGTAATCTGAGAAAAAGAAAACACGAAGACAAAAGTTGCAATTGGGTATTTTTAAATTCCAGATTTTCTCAAGTGTCACTTTCTTCTGAATTGGCACAAGGACATCTAGAGTGGGATGGACCGCTCACGGCCGACCAAAATCGAGTAGATTAACTACAGACAAGAAGCACGGAAATCATAGAGTGGGAGGCTAGCAATGAGAATTATGATTTCCAGCAGAAACGAACCATTTACGTTCTTCGGCAAATAAGACCTTGCTTGTATTCAGTAGACAATAGAGCTGTGCATCGGATCCGATCGGATTCGGATTCGTTCGAATTGACGCAAGAATTTTCGGATTCGTTCGGATTTAAGCGCGAATTTTCGGATTCGGATTCGGATTCGTTCGGATTCGCCAAAGCCTGTCGGATTCGGATTCGGATTTGCGAAATATTTTTCGGATCCGACATAATCCGAAACCAATCCAAATTTTTTATTTTACTTTTTTATTTCAATTCACAATATTTTCATTATGAAACCTTTTTTGTTTGATAATTTAAATGCAATCTCCTGACTTCAACTTAGAATTTTTTAATGACGCCACAAGGTATTTAAATGTTTCAGATTTTGCCAAATAAATAATAGCATTTGCAGATCAAATATTTCTATATTAAGAGAATCAAAGAAAGGTTTTGAAGTAAAAAAACATCGAAAAGTTACAAAAAAGTCTGTAAAGCAAAATGTCCTATTTGAATAAAATTGAAAGATTTTGCTAAGTATTCACCCCTGGATTACATTTAAGTGCGTAAATATCAGCCCACTTGACACCAAACTGAATTAAAGATTTAAAAAATAATATTCCATTTGATTACGCAGTTTTTTTCTGCATTTGACTGTTGGTATGATCGTGATTTTTTGAATCAATATCCTTTTGTAAACTTTTTTACATATTTGGTTCATTTTGGGAAACTCTAGTGTGCAAAGAGCATTCATTAATGTACTCTAATTGTCCTGAAATGTTTTGCCAAAAAAACTAAGAAAATGCTTATTTTTTCCTTGAAAATGCCAGAATGCTAAAAAAGTCAAGGCAAAATGTGGAAATATTAATAAAATATATTGTATTTAAAAGAATATGTTCTGGGCACTTCTAGTTGAAAAAGTGTTGGTATTTCCCATTTAGGCCTAAATAACAAAATAATCAGATTTAAATCGGAATGAGCAAAAATTTTTGGATTAATGTCAGATTGAGCTACAAATTTTCGGATTTTTTCGGATTATCGCCAAATTTTCGGATTATCGCCAAATTTTCGGATTTTTTGCCAAATTTTCGGATTCTGATTCGTTCGGAATGGGCAGAAGATTTTCGGATTCGGATTTGTTCGGATTGAGTAGCAAATTTTCGGATTCGGATTCGGATTCGGATTATAGAAATCAAGTTCGGATTCGATTTTGGGGACCTTTCGGATCCGATGCACGGCTCTGGTAGACAACGTATTTCAATTTTCAGCTCAATTAAATGCCTAAGTGAAAAATTGTGCCTTCTCAAACTTATGTACTGAAGAGAGCATACAATAGAATGAATGAACTCGCCCTTTTGTGGTAAAACGATTACCACAAAAGGGCGAGTTCATTCATTCTCGTTAGGATTTGCACTGAATTTTGAGTGACCATAACTTTTGTCTCTGACGTTCGATTGAGCTGAAAATTGAAATACGTATTCTTGTCAACATATGCAAGCTCTCATTTGCAGAAGAACGTAATTGAATTGTTCTTACAGGAAATCATTATTCTCATTCCTAGCCTCCCACTCCATGATTCCAGTGCTTCTTGTTACAGACTAGAGAGGAAAATCCCATGTTTTCCCTTTTTCCTTTGCACTAAATGGACTCGATCTTGGTCGGCCGTGTTCAATCCACAAAATTTTACAAATCTTTGATTAGCGTGACGTTTGGGACACCAATTGTGTAGAAACTGCCCTTATTGATTTCTACGCAGTTTTTTAGTGAATCTAAAATCTAAGACTAGAAGAATTTTCTTACGCCTTCCTTAATTTTTTAGGGGAAATTTAGGACCCTCTTCGCATTTATCAACGGTCTGATCCCTAACTTGGATTAAGCAACAAAACAAATGCCACTTGTAAAAGTTAACAAGCCTTTCATGAATTTTAAACATCATTGATCTGAAAGCCATTGAAAAATGTCTACAAGTAATACTAATTCGGTACTCTGAGTAAAACGGTTTTATCCGAAGAGAATATTTGAAGGCATGCTATTGTTGCAAACATTGGGATCCACATTTTTGTAACAATGTAAAATATCTCTTGCTTGCTTTTTGAACTTGAGATTGTTCTAGAAAGGTGCTTAATCGATCATTTTTTTAAAGAGTTGGAAATTTTGTTTGAAGTGTTTTTGATCCAAGTTAACAACCTGGTAAATTTTGTCTAAATTACTTCATTAGCATTTGGCCTCAGGAGGCATAATGTGGATTCTCGCACTAATAATAAGGCACATTCCTCTTATCCATAAGTTTAAATTGCAAAAAAGATGCAATTTCTTGGAATAACTCATTTAACAGTTATTCTGTTAAATACGCAAAACTTTGTTATTCTACCCATCAGATTAGCTTTTTATAAGGTTACTTAGCGTAAGCGCCAATAGAGATTTCTATGCGTTTATTTTTTGACATGGTTCAACAAAACACTTGGTTTTCTTCTCGTTTTGGTGAATACTGTTCCTCTAAACTTGCGCAATCTTGACTTGAGTTGACCCATTCTTACCTTTTACTATGTTACATAACGTATTCTACAATGTAATTCCTAATTTCAAGTCATTAAGAATGAAATATCTTACCTTCTTCAATTTTATAAGATATGACAAATCCAGCACTGCACGCAATCAGCCCAAAAGTGAACCAATTCATATTGGCAATAAACTTTTTCAACGTCTTGATAGAAAATGTATAAACTATGATCACTGATGTTTGGAAAACTGTAAATCTGTGAGCTCAGAAATTTCACATGGTCTAACTGGAGATTCTCACTTCATTTTGGTCGAGTGTGTGTTAGGCCAAGACTAACATGTAACATGACGGTGTCTTCGTCGTTTTCGTCGTCGTCGTCAACAACTATGGGAATCAGTGGTAGTTTTGGACGACACCAACAATGTAAAGAGTCCCCTTACAGTACATACATACTTCATGTAGTAGGTACGTACTACGTACTTCAAAACTTTTGTCCATCTACCAACTGTTTGCCAGTCCTCTAACTTCGAGTAACAATTATCAAGTGCATTTTGGCAACATTCTCGTGATTGAATCCCATTTCATATTATATATTGAAAAAAATGGAGTGATTGTGAAATGATTTTTTCCTGGTTTCCCTAGGGTAGTGGTTCAAAAATACCTTAATTTATGGGATGGAAATAGAGGAGTTATGTTCAATGCTTCGTATATTTCTTGTTTGAAATTATAGCTGTTCCATAAGTATAAAAAAGGACTCAAGCTTTTGGGAATCGAGACAGAAAATGTGACATAAAACACATAGAAATGGATCCTTGTATGCTAGCTGTCATGTACAGAATAAAGAGGAACGATATTGATTGAATAGAAAGTAAATAATCAAGGAAAAGAAAGGATATTGGACCAAGAAAAGGCCTAACGGAGATGAGTTTCGAAAAATATATTGTGCACTTCCCATACGAGTTCAAAAAGAAAGGGAGAATTAGTTATTTTTAACAGCATTTCATGATAGAACAAATCAATGCATCTCCAAAAATAGCCATGTTATCATACCCTCGTATACGTCAAAAGCGAGTTAATTTGTTGCTTTTAGACATGAGACAAAAACGACAAACGGAACAAGGACTCAAATTTTCTTCATTTTGTTCACCGTCTAATATTGCAGTACAAAATTTCCAACATGTCTAAGTTCCTGCGAGTGAAATTTTTTCTCAATGTGTTCCCATTTAGTGAGATTACTCATGTAAATATTTTGATGAAAGATCAGGAGTGCAATGAATATTTTCAAGTTTAAATGACACTTCTCGAAAAAAGCGTCAATGATAAAATCCTCATACTGAATCTTTTGAAATGCTGAAAAAGCTTTCCTATATCAAAGAAAAAACTGAACCTCGCGACATTTTAAGGACTCACTGAAACTTTGGGACGAGCATTTTGGATAGTAAAGATGGGAATAAAATTACATTTCCCGCTATCAAAGAGCAACGGAGTGAATTGGTCACAACCATATCAATATTATGGCTAGTAGGTGGTCAAACTAAAGCATTGGGCCGATGGAATCCGATTGGCCGCTAGAATACACACACGCGCTTGAACTTGGACAGCGTGATCTTCGAATCCATTTCCTGTTGTCCGAATGTGATAGCAATTAAAGTCAACGATAATGGGAAAAAGGAACGCAGAAGGACACTTGTCAAAATTGGACATGTTTTTAAAACGAGTGTATGTACCGAACCTTGATTCTTTCATATTTGCATGGAGTATGGACGTCATTTGAGACACTTTTTTCTGCCAGGTGCGAGATGTTTAATCTTTATTTTAGTATTAAAATCTACCTGAAGTATATTTTTTTTCCAAACTTAGTAATGATTAGGGTGCAGATTTCAGCACATACGATTTTGTGCCCAAAAACATGTTTTTGCTAGCTTTTAAACTTTTGAATGCGAAATATGTCAATTTTGGTAAAATAAATGCAAGGCTTGTCTTTTGGGGGCACGTGAATGCAAATGTTGTCTCCTTTTTGCAAGCTCGAATGCTTTTTCCATTTTATTGTTATTGAAATTTTATGCTCATATCTCGAATTTAGTGGCCAGTTTTGCCTTATTTTGGCAATGTTTCGTGTCTATGTGCCATTTTATCTGCCATTATTTGCTTATTTTCCAGTTTACTTGCCATTTTGGACATGTTTATTTGCCATTTTTTAGGTTTTAGGCCTAAAAGGCATATTTTAATTGCCAGACATTTGAAAAAAGAAAACAATGAATAAAACTCATCTCCGCAACAAAAAGGGGAAGAATTGACATAATTTGAAATTAATTCGTTTCAACTGAATGACATTTCAATTAAAGAGAATTACGAAAGCAATGGTTTTAGAAGTATGATCATTTCCATATATTGTAGCTAATTTGTAGGTGTTGTAAATTAATTTGTTCCGAAAATAATCTTTCACAGATCTGTTTCTTCACAAATCATTTTGCCTTCAGTGTGTTTCCCTGAAAGGCATGACAAAAAACACCCATTTTTCATTTGCTTAGTTTTCCTTCTATATTGCACTCGCCTCATCTCAGCGCCATATCTGTCAAAAGTGAAACCTACTCCTAAAAACAATTAATATTTAAAATTATAAATCTCTCCATAAGCTCTTCATTTTGAACTTTATTTCACTGCCCATTGTTATGTACTAAAACGGGTAAAACATGTGAAACCGGGAGATCGGTGGAATACGTTTATTCAGGTTGAATAACGAAGGATACAAAGAATACAACACACCCATAAAACCGCTTTGCACCAAATGTCTAAAGAGAGCAAAAAATAAGAAACTGTCAAGTACAGACATGGTACAAATACATGGTGTAAGTATGACATCATGTACTGTAGAGTATGGAGGAAACTTCACCCAAAACGGCGACTCAATCGCCTTTAGCCGTTTCTCTCTCTCGCGTTACAATGAAGCGACAGGAACAGTACTCGCGCACAGGTAGCAAAATCGTTGTACACATGCAGAATTCATGGCTCTCTGACTTGCTGTATATCATTCGAAAATCTTTGCAAAGAGCCATGTGGTCAGCTATGACATTAAGACTTTTAATTCTATATTTATGCGCCAGTATTAACCAGGCCGAAGAAGTGTGTCAAGTGGGAGAGCAAAAATGTCAAGATATCAATCATAAACAGATTCAAAGCATCCAAGATTGGTGGAAAAGGCAATCAGTGATCAAACCAATCAAGTGCCATGGATCTCCTCCAGTACCTCTTGGCGAGATTGATCCTAAAACGAGTATCCCTATACTATCATCTTACTTGTGCGACAAGCGAGATAAATTCCGACCTCATTCGTTCCGAGGAGAAATCGATTCCATGGGACACTATCAAGGATCCGGAAAATTCAAGCTCAACGCGACCAATGACGATAGTCAAGTCAACAGTAATGTCTGCTTTTTTCGGGGATCAATTCTGGGACAAATTCCCGAGAACATCACGGGAAAATTCAAGGATGGTGTTCCATATGGGTTATTGAAGGTCGAGACGGAATCGGGACACACCGTCATTGGACAGTTTGTTCAAGGATCTCCTCACGGATACTCTCGACGATGGAACCAAACGAAAGAGTTGAAGTTGCTTGGACATCTCAGAGATGGAGTTTTGCGAGGTCGATGTTGGTACTCGAAGTTTGGCATCTTGATTGAGGAGAATTGTGAACACATTGGAGATTGGGAGGAAGGCAAGGATGAAACGTTGGCCATCATAAATAGTACCACTGCTATTGTGGGACGACACTATTCTTGGGGCAATTTCATCGATGATGCTCACTTTGTCCGGATTGAGTCCACCAAAGAGATGAATTGCCAATTGGGGGTGAAGTATTCGCGATTGGAAGGCAGGCCTTTCCGGTTTAATATCTATTCACATGAGTTTTTTTACCTTGATGATCTTGAGTATCCCAGTTGTCCGTATACTGGAACCTGGAACAAACAGAACATTACTCAGCACATATTGAGAGATTGGTTCAATCCTTTGAGTTCCATGGAATATGAGAACATTTGGCGTCAACGAGAATCATCGGTTCCAGTATCACCCGAGGCTCCAAAACTGATTCGAGACATTCAAAAAGTTGATCCAGGAATTTACTCTTGTATAGCCATGGACCACGAAGAACGATTCCACTTCAGAATCCTCAAGGGTTTGATTGACGACAAAGGAATGTTCCAAGGTCTCTTTGTATTCGAATTCATCGATGGAACTGGAATACCAGAACCCTTCTTTGGTTCCAAATGGATCCAAATCCATGGACACATGAAGGACAACGTTCCATTGAGAACGGTTCTGTTCCAATATCCCGATGGACGCATTCTCTCATCTCGGATCAAAGACGGGGTTCTTCACGGAATGAGTTCCATTTTCGGTGTCCGAGCCATTTTTCCACTCGCTGAAGAATTTGGGTACTCAATTTTGGAACGAAGTAACATCTCTCGAGGTCATGGAGTGGCGGGTCTTTTCAACTATCTGAATGGAAAACCTCAAGGAAACGCTTGGATTCGTCTTCTTTCGGATGGATTCATTCATGGAAAGTTTGACGAGAATGAATCCCTCACTGGTGACAATCTATCTTTCATCTACCCAGATATGACGATATCATATGTGGGACGATTTGAAAACATGGTGATGAAGTCGGCCCAATTAGCTCAAGTGGTGGCTGAACGTTGTGATCAATTTGGGATCAAGGAAGTCCAATTCAGTGAACCTTCAGGACCAATGGTCTTCTACAGTCCTCCCACAAATACCAGTTTTGGAGAGGGTCCCCAAATCCCTGACCCTTATGAAGAGGCCAACGTTATGTTGAAAGAATCCAATGTTCCCAATAGTGGACAAGGACTCTTTGCCAAAAGAGATCTGATAAAAGATCAGAAATTCTGTTTCTATTCGGGTTATCTCTATCGTAACGATCTTGAGCTTGATATCTACAAGAAGCGATATGAGCTAAACGAAAGCTTGAGTATGGAAGATCGTCGAAAAGGTGTAACCTACTCGATTGCTACAACAATTTCCAACGCACACATCAATATCCCTCCTGAGCTTCATGGACCCGGTCATTGGTATCCAACTTTGGGGCATAAGGTTCAATGTGGATTTCATAAGCAAGGAGCAAATGCTGTTTTCACAGATACTGAGCATCCACGCTATGGAAATATTGTGGGCTTGTTGGCCCTTCGTGATATCAAGGCTGGTGAAGAGATATTTGTGGATTATGGATATAAACTAAAAGCGGCTCCATATGACTTTCCTTGGTATCACGAGGCTAAACGGAAGATGATGATGGAAAAATTGGAAAAAGAAGGGCCCGAAAGTCCTTCAGCCAACAGTGAAGAGCAGAAAGAGAGACCTTGAATTGAACCTCGAAGTAAATCGTGAGGGAGATCCTTTGCTTGTCATTTAAATATCATATTAGTTCACTCAACATCTCATTGAGATGAAATAAAGTTCCGTGCTCAACGTTAAATAGTAGAAACTCATTCCTAAGGTATTATGTTTTTTGAAAGCGTCGAAAAACATGTGCTCTAAAATACTGATGTCACGAGCATGATTGACAAATGACAATTGCTTAATATTTTATCCTTCATGGTTAACAAGGAGAAGAGGACAATTTTTAGTTCAATCCACATAAGTGAGGATTTTTTTTCTTGGTAGGACAGATTTCGAATCATTTGAAAGGTTTTGAGTGGAATGAAATCTCATGGAGGGAGCTTGGAAAATGATCAGCGCAACTTTTGATGAAGGAAATTGAAGCATTTCTTCGAAACAAAATAAGCCAGTGTGGCTAGAACATGCACTTCTTATAAACAAACGCAAGAAAATGAGACTTGAAAAGAAGTGCAAAACGAATGGAACCTTTTTTTAGCAATTGTAATTAATATTTTTGGAACACTAAAAAGAAAAATCACTAAGAAGTACAAAGCAAAATTGAACTTTTCTAGTCCAAGGATAACCTATATAGTAGTATAAATAGTCTCCGTCTAGTCTCAAAGTCTTGGCAAAAATTCTTGTTCATCTCAAAACGCGGAGAAAGAATCTAAAATGCAAAATAAAGACTAAAACTCTGGGGTAGATTTAATTCATGTAAACAAGTCCCTTTGGATAGAGTTTTATGTTGAATCGTCAAATGAACCGGTCTTTAAATCATGTATGACAAGGCCCAGGGAGGTTCAAAGATTTAAAATCCATTTTAGATGGCCCTCCTACTTGGCTTGAAAAAGCCTATTGACATCATTTCCATGACATGAATGATTTCTGAGGAGGTTCAAGAATCGACGAAAACAACCATGAGGTAAGGAAAGTTCATTGTTGGTCATGAATTCCTCCGGCTCACACACAAGGTAGGATCCATTTTCCAATTGTGCAAAGAAGTCATTACTAAAATGGCTGATAATATGGTATTTTTTGCGTGTATTAATGATGCTTTGATTTCAGACTGGTTCCAGAGAGTCATCGCTTTAATGCGAGTAGCATTGGCGAGGCCAATTATGATCAAATCATTGGCCAAATCATGGCCAATATGGACGACATGTTCCTGGCCTTGATGGGATCCATAATTCTATTAATGCAAGCTGGATTTGCATTTCTCGAAGCAGGTTCTGTTCGCGCAAAGAACACCACGAACATCTTAATCAAGAACTTTGCTGATCTGTGTTTTGGTGAGATCTTTATAATTTTACTTTCTTTATTTATTCTTTGTTCTCTTCGTTTCCTCTACATGTTAATTATGATTATATTTGGACTTTTACCCTGTCCGAGCTAAGGGTTTTACAAAAGCTTGGATTCGTTAAAGTAAATTTTGAAAACAATTTTAGAATTAGTTTGAAAACATCCAATGTGTCCAGAAATGTATAGATGGCTGCACTTACACTTTGTTTTTGACGTCAATTTTTTAATCGCCAATTTAAGGCTTGTGTTGCACAGATATGATTGAAGGTTTTCCAGAAAAGAAAGTGTAAATTGAACTTTTGATCGATGCATCTTTCTCACACAAGGCGCAATAGTCAAATAAATCAATTGTAATTGACAATATTTCTGATAAGAGTGACATTAGCTTTCTTTGTTTGAGGGAAACTTTCAAAAGGTGCCATGTTGAATAAAATCCATTTGGCAAAATTTGCCTTGTTCGGAACGTACGCTTGCCGCTTGTTTGAGTTCTTCGATCTGTCATTGTGATTTATGACAGAAACAACTCTCTAAAGAGAACAAGATGCCAAAGCTCCTTTCTTGTTAAAATTAACAAAAAAGTGGGGGTGTTAACCTAAGATATTGTTTTCCTCGTCCAAGCAATTGAATCACTAATAGGCTTTGACAGGTGCAGTCAAACCTAGGATGAGTTTTCAGAACAAAACGTATGTAATTTGAGTAGGAGAGAACCTGCACTGGATACAAGAAAGAGATGGCTGGTTTGGCCATCAATGAGATGGCTGGTTTGGCCATCAATGAGATGGCTGGTTTGGCCATCAATGAGATGGTTGGTTTGGCCGTCAATGAGATGGCTGGTTTGGCCATCAATGAGATGGCTGGTTTGGCCATCAATGAGATGGCTGGTTTGGCCATCAATGAGATGGCTGGTTTGGCCATCAATGAGATGGCTGGTTTGGCCATCAATGAGATGGCTGGTTTGGCCATCGACGGAAATATAATAGCCTCGGACGGCTCATTGGCAGACCTATTGTGGCAACCTATCATGAAAATGATTGGTGATTGGTTAGTTTCTATTACTACTTGCAACATACTTTCAAGTTACGTTTTGAGTACGTGTTCTCTTGTATTACATCTTAAAACTAAAATATCTAAAACAGTTAATATCACTAGAGGCATGTGTGCAGAACTGATCAGTAATGGAAAACTTTGTTAACCCACCACCCAAAAATCAATCTTTCTAATGTGTTGCACGGGGCTTAGAGGATAAAAGCAAGTGTTGACCAACTTCATCAATTGAGCGATTCGTCCTGTATGCATATCATGAAAAAGTATGCACACTCGCTTCACAACTCCATATGTTAGGATATCAATTGAATCTCCCGCTCGATGGTAATTAGAGGAAGCTAAAAAACTTGTTCTGGTGGAGGAGGAGAGGAAGTTTTTAGTTGCTAACTGAATATGAAATCTGCTGGACTCCATGTTGCCCTTTATCCGAATTAAAGTTTACTGTTAAGAAGAACACGGTTGATTATTCAACATGGCGCAGACGTTGGTCTTACCTACTCATTAAGTTATTATAAGTGTGTGTGTGGATTAAAGACGAATCAATGGCTAAAGTGGAAGTGTCGCTCAAAGCCTCTCGAGCTGAGGTTCGGATAGCTCTGCAACGATTGGAGCGAGCTCATAGGCGTGCTAACCGCTTAGTGAGATCTGCCAAAGAAAATCAAACGAAAGAAGCGATTGCAATAGCAGAGGCTGAAATACGGATTATCGAGGAAATTGTGCCCGCAGTTCAAAAAACTTTGGGAGCATATTGTGTGGAAGAAAATCTTTCTGATCCATCAATAACCGACGATGAAATTTGTAGGAACGTGTTTGATATGATTTCATTAGTTGATGATGCCAAAGCGGAAATTCGAGTTCTTTCACACCAATTGATGAGTGCCCCGAGTTTGAATCCGAATCCAGTTCCTAATGTCGGAGTTTCAATGCGAGTGCCTTCTCGGATCAACAATGCTTTAAAACCTGAAAAGTTGATGATGGATTCAAGTTTAGCTGAATTTCGTGCATGGTGCACAAATTTTGAACTCTATTATTCGTCAAACCAAATGGATGTATTTCCGATTGCAGAACAACAGGGATATGTGCGATCATGTTTAGAGCTCCGGCTTCAACATATGTTAGAGACGCACATTGACTCGGCAACTCCTGTTCTGGGCGACAATGGATGTTTGAATAAATTGCGAGAAATGTTTCTCGTAATCATACCAGTACTGACGAGGCGGTATAACTTCTTCCGTTGTGATCAGCGAGAGGGTGAAAAGTTTAGCGAGTGGTATTTGCGACTGCAGATGGAAGGTCAAGAAGCTGATCTAAATGACCTATCAACCGATGATTTATTTGTTCTTCGCCTAGTTACGGGAACCGCTGATCGCAAACTCAGAGAGGAGTTTCTGAGACAATCAAAACCCACTCGTCAGAACCTTGTGGATATTGGCCGTGCCTGGGAAACTGCGGCCCAGGTCGAGTCTAACATATCCTCAGGCCCAGAAGCTCGCATGGTTGCTGCAAAACTTTCTACATATCAGCGAGAGAAGAAAAAAGATTCACAAGCAATTCGACAGACGAAAAGCAACTATGGTCAAAACTTGAATAACAGTAGTTCTGAACGAACCCGTTGCACTCGATGTGGGTTTGCGAATCATGGAAAGTCAGATTCATGCCCAGCAAAGAAGAAAGACTGCAACTATTGTGGAAAAATTGGACGTTTTGGAACGGTATGTTCCAAACGACTGGCCAAGGCAGAGCATAACCAAAACATCAAATCTCGGCCAGTTTCGAAATCGGAACCAATCTCGTCATCTACTGTGTTTGTTCGTTCCATTGGAAGTTCTCATGAGACCCCAAGACCTCAAGTAGAAGTTTATCCTGAGGTTGGTACTCCTTTCACCATGCGTTTATTGCCAGACACGGGAGCAACAGAAACATTAATATCTGCCGATCTTGTTCATATTCACAAGATACCGATTCAAACCGAATTGAAGAAAGACATTGTGGCTGCCAACAAATCTTCACTGGTTTGTGACGGATTCGTTAAACTTAAAATGCGTTACCTAGACAAATATGAGGCAAATTTGATCGCTTTTGTATCTCCCGATCTTGATGATGAAATTTTGTTGTCCTGGCATCACATGATTATGCTTGGAATGATCCCGCCAAGTTTTCCTTGTTTACCCAAAGATAAAAAACTCCACCCTGATTTGTCCAGTTATCACCTCGGAAACAACCAAAAAAGAATCAGATGTCCTGATGAACATTTTGAAGGGACTTTTTGAGGAATTCTCCAGTGTCTTTGATGAGTCGGGGTTTCTTAAACCAATGAATGGAGAACCAATGCATATTTACCTGAAGACCGAGATGGAAATCAAACCCACTCATGTTACCGCGGTGCGAAATGTTCCATACGCATACCGAGAAGAATCTGAGAAGGAGTTTTTGTCAATGAAAGCATCCAAAATTATTGACCCCGTTTTTGAACCATCGGATTGGTTGAGTCCGTTTGGTGATTCCAAAACCTGGCAAGGGAGTGCGTGTCGTAGTGGATTACACCGGATTGAATAAGTACGTTAAACGGCCAATACATCCATTCCCTTCCCCTAGTGAACTGTCGACATCCATTCCTTCTTCTTCCAAGTACTTTGTTGTACTGGATGCCGTAAAAGGATATTGGCAAATACCACTAGATGAAGAATCAAAAGCTCTTACCACTTTCCTGACCCATATTGGAAGGTTTAGGTTTTGTAGAGCACCGATGGGACTGAACGCTTCGGGTGACGAATATTGCGCAAGAGGTGATCGTGCCCTTGCAGGTCTGGACGGCGTCAAGAAAATAGTGGATGATATCCTTATTGTAGGATCATCACTTCAAGAAATTCAAAATCGTACGAGGCAAGTGTTAGAACGTTGTTCAAAATCTGGGATAACTCTTTCGAAAACTAAAGCTCAGTTTGGGAGTTCCGTTAAATTTGCTGGTTTTATTATCAGTTCCGACGGGGTGAACCCGGATCCATCCAAAATTGCAGCTTTAGCCAAATTTCCACCCCCTGCAAACGTTACCGACCTTCGATCATTTTTGGGTTTGGCTAATCAGTTTGGACAATTTGTGCCTGACCTCGCACACGCCGCATCTCCGCTCAGGGACTTATTGCGAAAAAACGTCGTATTTCAATGGCTCCCGGATCATGAAAAAGCGTTTGAGTCGGTGAAAGAAATCTTGACCGATCCGAAAGGCTCTATTCTACGGCATTTTGATCCAAAGTTGCCCTCTACTTTATTAACGGATGCATCACGAACAAAAGGGCTTGGGTTTGCGTTAACTCAAACCACACAGGAGGGTAAAACGCACCTGATTCAGTGCGGATCACGTTTTTTGACAGGAGCCGAAAGTTGTTATTCTGTGTCGGAATTGGAAGCTCTGGCAATTCAGTGGTCCATTCATCGGTGTCGTCTTTATTTGTTGGGTACTTATTTCACCATAGTAACCGACCATAAGCCACTCATTGGCATTTTCAAAAGAACCAATCTTGATGCAACAGACAATGCAAGGCTGCAGAGGATTCTTCAAAAATTGGCTGGCTATACCTTTGATATTCGTTGGGTCCAGGGTAAGACTCATCAAATAGCCGATGCTTTGTCGAGAGCCCCGGTATTTGATCCGGAGGAGACCGTTGAAGAACAATTGGATTTAGCCGTCGTTGCAAGTCTTACAACATCACCAGAAGCGTCATTGTCTGCCTTGATTAAGGATGCCAAGAGTTGTTCCAATTACCAAGCTATAAAAACAACGCTCTTGAAGGGAATTTTTCCCAAATCTTTACCCGATTCTCACCCTGCAAAAGTCCTTTCGTCAAAGTGGAATGAACTCTCGATTGATAAATCATCCGGACTAATCATTTTCAATGGATCAAGGATTGTAGTACCACGATCGTCAAGACCGTTGATTCTTAAAGAGCTCCACCGTTCCCATCAAGGACTTCGGCGTACTCGAGCTTTAGCCAAATCATTGTACTTTTGGCCCGGTATCAATAACGAAATTGATTTGCTGATAAACTCGTGCGAAAAATGCCAAGAAGTTCGACCAAGCCAACCCGATGAACCGTTAATCCAGACTCAGGCACCACGACCATTTCATTCGATTTCTGCTGATCTGTTCGAGCTTAATGGGAAGCATTTTTTGGTTATGGTAGATCGGTTTTCAGGTTGGCCATTTGTGGCTAAACTCTTCAAGACCGATACGGGATCTGTAACAAACATTATGTTGAACTGGTTCGTGGATTGGGGCCTCCCATCTGTGATTCGAACAGATGGCGGTCCACAATTTCGTTCAGAATTCAAAAGATTTTGTGAGAAATATCAAATCAACCATGAAATGTCTTCGGCTTATAATCCTCAGTCGAATGGTCATGCCGAAGCTGCGGTTAAGTCTATGAAGGCTCTTCTCGCAAAATATATTAATGATTGGGCTGGTTTTCAATTAGCTCTTCTTCATTGGCGAAATATTCCCCGTTCTGATGGGCTAAGTCCCGCCCAATGGCTCTTTGGAAGACGTCAACGAACCCTGTGTCCAGCTACATCTCAAGCTTATTCCCGATTGGACAACTCCGAAATTGAACACCACCTTTCTCAAAAGAGCCGGATTGACGAATACGCCAAAACAAATTTTGATCGATCTACAATTCATAAAAATGCCCTCAAGAAAGGATCTGTAGTTCGGATCCAGGATTCTATTTCCAAAAAATGGACGGGGGAAGGAAGAATTCTACGATCAAGAAGATCAGGAAGAAGCTACATGATCGAAATGGACGGAAAAATCTTCACTCGGAATAGGAAATTCTTGAAACCAAAAATGGATAGCAATACCGACGAAGATAAACATCTTGTGGCCGATCTGAACCCTTTCAAACCAAGGCGATCGTCACGTTCTCACAAACGTCCTGATTATTATGAAGCTTAATGATCTTATTGTCTGAGGGGAGGTGTTAGGATATCAATTGAATCTCCCGCTCGATGGTAATTAGAGGAAGCTAAAAAACTTGTTCTGGTGGAGGAGGAGAGGAAGTTTTTAGTTGCTAACTGAATATGAAATCTGCTGGACTCCATGTTGCCCTTTATCCGAATTAAAGTTTACTGTTAAGAAGAACACGGTTGATTATTCAACACAGATCAAAGCTGATTCTTTTCCAGAGCAAGTATAATTTTTCTGATATTATTTCCTTTTTAGGCAGTTTGGCGTTTTGGCTCGTGGGTTTCGCTTTGGCTTTCGGAGATGGAAATGGTGTTATTGGATTAACCAACTTTGCGGCCGTGAATTTGCCAGAATCACGCTACACGTACATGTTTTTCCAGGTAAGAAACGCAATAACGCAGATTGTGAGACGGATACCGAAACTTGCAAAGAGACATAATATACGTAGTTGGCACGATCTGATCCAACTGTCAACCTTTGTCGTCATTCTGGGACAACTTGTCTTCCTCTGGAATTTCAATATTGGGAAACCAAACTCTCCAAAATCGTCCTCGCTTTTATCCATTTTCCTACTTTTCAGTGTACATTTGCTGCCACATCTGCCACAATCGTTTCTGGAGCAATTGCTGAAAGGTGTCATTTTAATGGATACATCATCTTCAGTTGTATTATCACCGGAATCCTCTACCCAATCGCCACTCATTGGTGTTGGGCAGAAGGTGGATGGTTGGCAGAGCTTGGATTTGTCGATTTTGCTGGAAGTGGCGTGGTTCATATGTCCGGAGGAATTTCCGCTTTAGTTGGTAACACTTGGTTTCGTGTGCAAACACTTCATATTGATCTTTAAACTTATCAAGTTTGTTTTGCCCAGGCGCTTTTATGCTTGGCCCACGCATTGACCGGTTCAAGAACAAAACATCCGTTTATATCAATGGTCATTCCACTCCGTTGGTCACGCTGGGGGGTTTCATTTTGGTGATGGGCTTTATGGCCTTCAATGCTGGATCTCAGGGTTCAATTAGCCAAAAGGGTGACGGTGAAGTGGTGGGCAGAGCAGTCATGTCCACTTTGATCTCATGCGGAACTGGAGGTGCCATGGTTTTGTTTTTGTATAAATTTTTCGGCGGCGGGACGTGGAGTTTGACAAAAATCATCAACGGCTGCCTTGCGGGTAATTTGGAAAAAAAACTGGTCATTTTCATTAATTTGGCAAAGAGAGACTTTTGATTGAGTTGGATGGCTTTATATCGGTAAAGTCGCGTTTCATGCGAGTTATGACCTTCACTGAAAGACTTCCAAATCATTCTAGGAAGCACAAGGACATTTGGGCACAAAATGACGACTTTTGGGACTCGAGGAAGAGTCATACGTTAAGCTAAAAATAACATGTTTAATGCTCTAAGATAACCTTTTGTAAAATATTGTGAGTTTTCAGTGAATTTGGTAAATGGTTCTTTTTGGTCATGATTATATATTCTTTCTACATTCACTCATGAAAACATTGTGAAACGTATTTTCAGCTAAGGACAAGTAAAGTGGCAAGATTTGAGATTTAATGATCAAGCTCGTATGTTTTGTCTGCGACAAGACAGGACAAGTATACTTCCAATATTCTCTTTAAAGGTATTTTTAGCCTATTCAGGTTTAATCAAACATTTTTTTTGATTAAAAATCTACAATGTGGAAGCTAGCATTCATAAGCCGTCTTTTTAGAAGCCTGAGAACTTTAAAAGGCCCCAAAAATGGAGGAAGTCATTTGGTAAAGTATGTTCTAAGCATTTATCCCCAAACGCAAAAGATATGACCTTAGAGTTCACATATCATTTGAACGGCTATGTAAAAAGATTGAAGTGAGTTCCGTCAACATGCTTAAACATATTTAGGAATGGTTTCGGTGGCCGCTGGATGTGATGGGTATTACCCTTGGTCTGCCTTTATTGTGGCTGCTTTGTCTAGTCCTCTGCATTTGACCATTTCAAGGGTTATGGTCAAATTGAGGATCGATGATCCAGTGGATGCGGTTGCCGTTCATTTTGGCTCTGGTAAACCCTCTGGAATTTCAAATTACTGTCTCAAGGGCATTTGGCGTATATGAGAGTTGTTCATTGCAGGCTTCCTCGGACTTTTGGCTAGTCCAATATTCCGTAATAACGGTATAATAGCCACGGGTTCTCAAGAATCTCTCAATATGCTCTTGTGGAACATTGTGGGTGGACTGGTTTTAATTGTATTCTACTTAGTTACCTCGGTGGTCCTGTTCTTGACTTTAGATAAAATGGGTATCTTTCGGGTGGACGCACAAGATGAAATCACGGGTTTGGATGTTATCAAACATAGTGAGAAAGCGTACGATTACGGTAAGGAGCTTTTCCATTTGAGCACTGAATTCATTAAGTCCGGATGATGTCACAACTACACAACACATGCACTTTTCAGGTCCACTTAATCACGTCCCTATGACTAACCAATCAGTGGGAAGGCAGGATAGTTTGATCAACAATGAGCACAAATCTCACAAACTCTCACGGCTTGAAAACGCCATTGAAGAAAATCTTGTTAATTCCAATCATTTCTCAGGCGAACCCGAGGATCACGTTAAAGCCAAGAACAAACGGCCAATTTCAGTCTTGGACCATGGACAAATTACTCAGTCAAGGCCTGCGGAACATCCAACCATAATGGCTAATGGGAAAAAGGTGTCTCCCGTTATGATAAAAGTCGCTTAGTCAAATCCATTCCAAAAGGTGAATTACAACTCAACATTGTATCTCAAGATAATATCTGAAAAGAAGCCCCCCCCCTTATCCTCTTCTTATTACCAAATTCATATCTGCATTGTTTAAGATTCTCATACCATCCAAGATTTTGAAATAAATTTCTATATCATTCTTCGAGAGAGGTTTGGTTCCTTTATTCCAACAGTAGAAATGAAATGGAATCTCACGGGGTATTATTAACCGTAAGAAGTCACTTTCAAATTCCAGATACTTTTGAGACCAGTTTTGAGATGTAAATGGAATGCCGAACACTTATATGAATTTAGTTAATTAGGTGATGGGCAAAAACTTTATAATGTTAATTAAAACATACTAAAGAACAAATATTTGAAAATTTAATTTGACCAAATTTTTAGATGTACAAAGAGCAGTGTTGCACTAATTTTTTTCGGAAATCTATTTAGCAGATCCTTTTTCAACGGCTTTTTCGTTCAGCATTCTCGAAGGACCAAACGGGAGGGTCATTACATCAATTTAGACAAACGGCTTAGTAGAATTCGACAATATTTTAGGTAAACTCACCCATAGGACTACTGGAGAATTACGTGGAAGAAAATGCTCAAAAAATGTTTTTAAGCATGTTTTAAGTTCTCTTCAAAAACCCAGAATGGGCCCAGATATACATCTATATCATGTATTGTAAATATCCAATGAGATGACTTCTCGCAATAAACATTATTATTATTAAGTGAACTTACATCGTGTTTTTGCCCGTGACCTAATTAACAGAATTTTGATACAAATTTGGTATTGCATTCACACCTCAAAACAGGTTTCAAAAGTTTTTGGAATTTGAAAATGACTTCAAGTGCTCAAAAAACACCGTGATCTGTTAATGGGGACTCAAGTGTACTGATGTGTTTCGAGTTGGATTTTTGGCCGAGTTTTGCCATTTTGGCTTTTAGGGTCAAAAATCTGACCTCAACTAAACTTTTCAACCGGCAATAGACCTTATCTGCCATAAAATATGACAGCACTGCCAACTCGAAATCCATTTTTATAACTATCGATGAAACTCGAAATCGAACTAGTTCGAGTGTTGCCAAATTGGTCTCTGTTTAGGTCTTTTCAAAAAGTTCAGTACAGCCTGCGTTTTTTAACAACAAAAAACTTCAGAGTCAAAACTGACAGCACTCCTGGTTCGAAACACATCACTACTCAAGTGAGCTTTTTAAAATGTTAGCACCAACGGATCAAGTTCGCAAAGGAAATGTCCTGTTTGTTTGGCAAGCATAGGTGGCCCTCGGAAATTTCGTCATTTTGTGTTCGTGTTTTTTGCATGTTAAAAGGCCGCATGTTAACGCAGCTAATTCAAAAAGCGAGAGTACACCAAAATCAAGTCAGATTAACGTTTGTTGAGTATATACTCACCCCAGCTCCTGTGTTTCAGACACAACAGCTGTCGAGAGTATATACTCTAGGCACGTCAATCTGACTTGATTTTGTGTACTCTCGCTTTTTGAATTAGCTGCGCTAACATGCGGCCTATAATGACCCCAATACGAGGGGCGTACCAAAAAGAATGCAAATGGCTTAATTAATAACTTGAGAACAGTAAGATTGATGTAACCAATCATTAAAAACCTATTTTTGAACTTGATCATAGTCTCGAGATTTAACCTACGGTATTTCCAAAAGTGCAATCGCCCCTTGAAGCAGGTAGCAAAGGAATCATTAGAGGTGGTTTTGCTGACCCTTCCCAAAGTTTTCTGGATGGTCTCCAGGTTCTGGATGTTGTTTTGTTCCAGCTTTTTTTCCTCAATGGGAACAACCACAAGTTACAAAATGCCATTTCCAAATTACATGGTGATCAGTCCACAATTTGGAACCTTTTGTGGATCACAAAGACTTTGTTCTTCAATTTTTTGAGCGCAAAAAAGTGGCACGTTTCTTTGTGACTTAGTGAGGCACAAACTAGGCTTCAGTATCCTTTAAACTATGTCAAATGGAAGGGAATGGAACTTTCATGGAATAGTCAAAATGGTTGCTAGCCTTTTTGAGTCTACAAGGTCCCTCACACGCTCAACATTGTCGACCCATGTAAAACATTTTTTTTTTTCAAATCGTGACTTCATTGGCTGTTTGCTCATATCTACGGTATTTCTTATTTTTTTTGTCAAATTCGGCAAACTTGACTAAAATGAAGATTTTTGACTCCGCAGATAGCATTCAATGTTTTTTTCATCTTTTATGATTTTTTTGGCCTTGTACAAAGCAATAACGGGGTCGCGCATCGAGACCGTTGAGCAAAATTTCAGGGGGTCGCACAATCCACATTTTTGACGGCTTCAAATAGGGTCAAAACAGAGTTGTGAAAAATGTTTATAAAATAATTAGTAGTCAAAGCTCTGAAATTTTACGTGATGATTGTGCCTTTAAAATTAGTCCTATATGTAAAAATTAGAGGGTCGTTTGCATTCTTTTTGATATACCCCTCGTACGAACAAGATGCCAGTAACAAGTTGTATTTCAAGTGTTGACACTCTAGAGTAAATGCATTTAGAAACATAGTCAAACATGCCTACTATATTTGTTACATTATTAGCCAAAGTATAACCGACCTTTGACTCTCCAAATTCTCACTGGTCACCTAACAAGCCTTTTCCTGGCTTGATCCACGAGGGATAAGATTTTTGAAGAGGTTACTCAAACATTCAATGGCAAAACCCAATAAAAAGATTGATTTTCATTTCATCGATTGGAAAATATTTGAGCTTGTTTTGTCAAATTAGGTACGATCGTGGTTGCCAGTGTTTGCTCTCCTTTTTATGCATGTACTAATAATTCATTTGCTGAAATTAAATGAGGCTTTTCAGATATACAAAAGTATCTTTTTACGTAAATGGAGCGCAAAAACCGTCCTGGTTTTCATGCCTGGCTTCAAGATTCCCCACAATCGAATTCGGCGGGTAAACAAAGGGGAAAGGTTCTTATGTACTAGCCAGCCTGAAGGGCAAAGAATACGTGAAAAGAGGAATGTGTACGAAACTTCAAGGACCAAGTGCAGTATAAGAGCGAGACCTGACAAAATTAATGACAAGTTGTGTACTAGCCCCCCGAAAGTTACCAATACAAAAGTGCCCTCCAATCATCATATAAGATGTCTTCATCTGATATGCCTGGCTCTCTTTGGAGCTTTGGTTACGGCAGTAACATGGATGTGATTGCGCTAGAGAAAAAGAAGCATGTCAAAGTTTTGGGTGAGATAATCAATGTCCTCCCTCCCACAAAGTGAAATGTAAATCTGTAAAACTGTAAAACTCTGGAGGAAATTTGGACTACCACCTGGTTCTCTTTCCAGAACATACTCCTGCAATCTTGAAAGACTTTAGCCTTACATTCGGCACTCCTGGAATGCCTTGGGTTGAGCCGGCCTATGCCTGTATTTGCCCTGCCAAAGGCTCAGAGGTTCACGGAGTGGCCTTCTTAATGACTCAAGAGTCCCTTGAGGAGCTCAATAGGACTGAGCTAGGATACAACCAAGCTGAAGTAACTTTGAAGGCCTATGACGGCCGAGATCTGGCCGGTTTTGTGTACGCTCCGAAGAATGGATGGCCGGAGAAAGATTTGTCACCATCTGCACGTTACCTGGGAGTTCTCATCAAAGGTATGACGACCCTCACACAATAATCTTCAAAAGAGGGAAAGCCTGAAGCCTTGTTCAGTTCGTGTAGCAAATTTTGTGCCAGAGAAATGCGGCTTGAAGAGAAAAGGTTGTGAGGAACGACTGATGGACAAAAATGAGCAACGGAAGATTGACGATGCTAAAAATCCCAACCTCTTCTTCTTTGCTTGTTAGGCGCCAATCAGGCTGGTTTGGATAAGGAATACATAAAGCGGCTTGAATCTCATCCAACCTATTCCCCACCTGAATGGCTGATTCAGCTGAGAAAGTCACGCCCTAATCCCGAAGACCTTGCACCTATTACGGTGGAAGAATTGGCCGAACATACTTCGCAAGAAAATGGATTGTGGGTAGCTTGTCTTGGATATGTGGTTCAATTGAATAAGAGCCAATGGGCATTGGGTGCCCACCGGGGACGCGATGTTACAACAAGGACTTTAATGCAGTTTCATGGTATTCCATTGGACGATAACGACGACAAGTAAGTCAACAAATATTTGACAGAAATTTATCATGTATTAGAATGGATACTTGGGGCGTTTGGTCACATATTCGGCAATTTTTGGTTGGCTCTTGACCATCTTGTACACCCCGTAGGTGAGGGGATGATCCTTGATCAGCTTCTTGAGCTCATCCAGAACAGGTCCAAATCCGAATCCAGTCATGATTTCCGGGTTTAGGAGTAAGTCTATCACGGCAAACATTGCGATGTCGCCGTAACTCAATTTGCTTCCAGTAAAGAACTTTCCACCTCGGTTCTTCAAGAGATTCTCGCTGATATCCAGAATTCCGCTCAATTCAGTGTTGAGAAAAGCTTGAATGGCCTCGGATTTCGTAGACTCGTCCTTATTTTTTATTTCGAAGAGCTCTGAAACGAAAAATATTGAACAACAGTGCAACCATTTCCTTGAGTTTGAATTTATACGTACTCGTTGGCAGATTGGCTACGGTATCAACAATTGCATCTGCTCGGGCTTGCTCGATATCATTGTTCCCGGCGAGACCCGCTTTTTTGGCCACAAATCGAGCAATAGCTAAGGATTGTCCAATCTCTTCGCCATCCCAATATAACACAGGCAAAGATCGGAAAGGCATGGCTGTTCAATAGCAAAAAGATATATTCAAAATAAGATCCCCACTTGCGCGTTGGATCAACGGTCGTCTTACATGCTTTTTTGTCACCCCATTTCTCCGAGGGAATGGTTTCATCCTGATATGAGATCCCCTTAGCCTCCAAAATGAGCCTGATGAGCTCGGCTCGCCCTCGAAGGGGAAAGTAAACCAATTTCACTGAAGGAGCCATTTCAAGTGTAGGATATTGTCTGTGTGAGTACAAACATAAACTGACGAAAATATGGTTGAGGGAATGAGCTTTATAGTGCTGCCTAGAAGGAAGTTTGCCAGGTGAATCGCCAACAGTTGAGAGAGTACGTACTAAATCCACCACGGGAAAGGACTTGCGTCGTACGTACAGATTCAACCCTGCACCCTTGCTTAAAACGCCCATCGATTTGCTCGGACGACTTTTGGCACAATAACTTGTGAAAAATAAATCTTTAAAAGGAAAACCATTATTACTTAAGCTAACGGAACCTTGTTATCTGAACAAAATGCAAATTAACAAAGTAAGTTTTTCTTCCATGGTTTTCTCTTTTGAATCCCCACTTTAAAAAAAGCAAGTGGAAAATGTTAGCTTATGATTATGTAATTTATTTGAGTGAGGCCTATCGATTATACAATTGATGATAGCAAATATTTTGGCTTGATTTTTAAGTTAAAGGGTCAACCATCCGCATTGATTTGTTAGGAATTGAGATATTGCACATTTTTATTTTTAACGTTTTCATCCATTTGACCTGTCTTTTTCGTCGCTATATGTATGACTCTACATAAATTCTACATATATTCATTTTTTATACGCGTGGACATGACCAAAGGTCGCAATAAACATTATTATTATTATTATCATTATTCTATGTATGAACGGATATTTGATCCTGGAACTTTTCAAAATTAAAAATCATTACCCCTAATTTGAAAACGCGGGTCCAACTCAACTTCGAAATTTCTTTGACAATTATCTCGAAACCTCTTAAAATCGCTGACAAGGCAAATAATTCATGAGCAAGTTACGCGAAATGTGAAATTGAAGTAACATGTTCCAATGAACATTGACAGTAGTCACTCACAATCAGAAGAAAAAAGATACACAAATCAAATCATTTTTTGCAAATTGATAAAAAAAATCCTGATAAAAATACGAGAACTAAAGATAAAATTTGACCCACCAAATTCGTAAAAAATACTTTCAACGAGTAAAAATGATTTTTAAGATACCTTGTAATATTCAAACAAATTATATAGTGTATATGGTCGTCGGTGGCAGATTACTTATTGGTCATTTTGATCCGAAATCTTGGTCTTAAATAAGATTTTACATCGTGTACGGTTGAAACAAACCCGATTCAGTTTCTTTTGCAAAAGCACATTAGTATCAAGATTAAACCTTAGGTGAAACTGCTTCTTACTGATAACATTTATTATGCAAATGCAAATCCTTGATGTTTGACTTCTCCCCTCGTTGATATATTTTTACAGTAAATGCCCTGAAATGCCATCTGCTGGTCTGTACAGTGCTCAAATCATTTTCGACGACCGTCATATTCATGCGTAGGTACAAGTACTATCAAAGTCCCCAAGTTCAATGAAAACCAAATCAAACACTGCTTTCTTCTCTTCTAATGTCTGTGACGCAAAAGCTTTCGCAGGCAAGTTGTCCAAAGGCACTTCCTTCGTGCGATGTCTCAACGTTGCACACTAGGGTTGTGAACGAGTCTGCCAAGAAAAGAATCGAGTTCCATGAACCTTTCTTTACCATTAATGGACTTGAATTCCAGTTGAGTGAAAAAGATAGAATAGTCTTTATTTGGTATAGTTCCCGAAAATCGAATTGGCTATAGATTGAAGTGGTTGGATTAGATCGGTTCTGAGGTTTACTTATGACAACTAGGATGCAAAAGTCTCACAACCACTCTGGAGTCAGAACCAATATCTAACGGAACAAAACTTCAAATCCTTGTTTTTTTAGGCGGAGAATTTTTTGAACAGTTCTAGGTGATCACCGACTTAGTCGCCATATTTTTTTGTTTTAGGTAAAACATGTTCTCATCATGATTTTGATCAAATTCAATCTAAAGTAAACTCTTCAATGATTTTCGGCTGACTTTTATTGGCTTTGGTTGACTTTAGTATCCTTGATTAGCCCCGTGAATTTTCCTGGTGTCCCCAAGATCGAGGGTAATACCCCAAGGTGCTTAATTACATTTTCTTCATTTACGGATATTTTCAACTTGATTCGGTGATTAGAAAGACGTTTGCAGACGAGTCTTGTTATCGTTCTAAAAACTCGAATGGGCTCGAGTTTTGCGAGTCATTGCAAAGAAAGTGACCCTACAAAGTGGCATGGTGCGTACTAAGAAAGTTGATCGCTCCAGGCTCCTTCCAAGGAAGCCGTCAAAAATTAAATACCGTACAAGAATTGCCCGAATATCGTTCAAAAAGGATCACAAAAGAAACTTTAAACGCAGTTTAAAAAGATGCAGTTTGGAAAGATCGGAGAAAAATCTACTCGACAATTGTTGTATCTACACATTAAGTGGGAAGAAGTGTCTTTGTATTTCGTAGGAATTTAATCAGTACACATTATGTATTGAGCAAGAGCCGACATGGCCTTTTTGAAGTTCAAAAGCAAGTTGAAGAAAGTAGATATTCAGTAATATTGGCATTTTTGGCTAATAATACATATTAACTTGACTTGATATGCCGAGACATCCCAAAACGATGAATGTGTATTTGATTTCCTGAGATAAAAATCAAAACAATTTCTTTTGCAATTCGAATTGTCATTTACTTCTTTGGGTCAAAAATAGACCAGTCAAACTCGGAAAATTGAGCACTTAATCAAAATATTTTTTATGATTTCAATTGAAAAATCAAATTGCTTAAATAAGTTAATTGGACCGAGAACGCTCTTTGTGGAAATTTGGACCAAAACTCTCGACAAAAATCTTGGAGCAGACTTATTTCAGAATTTAAAAAAAATGATTTTTCCTTATTTATCTTTTTCTATCTCTTTCTTTTTTATCTTAATTTTCAAATGAATTATACATGTATTTGATTTTGTCGTCAGCTACTTCTGTTTCGGTTGAGAGCCCTTTCAATCCATCACTTGTTCTAAATATATGTTGCCTAGTAATGGTCAGTGTTAAAGCTTTTCAAGTTTATAACTTCAATCTAAATCCGACCTTAAAAACAGGAGTTAATCAAAGCTGTTTCATGAAGTTTCCTTGGCCAGAATCATATCTCAGTGTGTTTGGGAATTTCCATATAAGTTTTGTAAGAATTTTGAAGTACCAAAAAGAGCTCTAAAATGAACAAAGTTTATGATAATGAGTCAAGTGCCTTCTCGTAAATAACCTGTCCCATTTGCCTTAAATCAATTAATATGAAAGCAAAGAAGCAAGCAATGTAAAGGTCATCATATTGGCGTCTTGATATCCGATACGTAATGAATCGGTAGGGTTTCCGCTCTATAAGGAGGCTGGGCTTGTCACTCGTTAAAATGCACGATTTTTGGAATAATGTTCAAGAACCAAATGAAGAGTTATCTCTTATGAGTAGATATTATATTTTATGTTTTGTTGCTATGTAACCCTGTCCGAATAAATTATTTAAATATACAAGGTATTTTGGGCGACCCCTGTCCGTGTCAAAAAATTGACGTTAAAAGCGCCAACCTCGTCGAAATTCCTTATTTTAAACATTAAAGATGTTCTTGCTACTCATATATTGATATTTGGTGAACCCTTGTGGAGATGAAATGATGATTCTCGGTGTAAAACGTCTTGGCTTTAAAAGGTACATGATTTTTGTCACGTTGCTCGCCCTTGACGATTATTTTCTAGTTATATAGTTCAAAGGTCGCCCAGCATACCTTGTCTAATTAAATTATAACTTCGAACAAGTTTGTCTAACAACAAAATTTTTAAACGTTCATCTGCCCATAAGAATTAAATCTTCGTTTCGTTTTTTTCACTAACCTAAAAATCGTGCATGTAAACCAATCTACCATTAATCTGGAAAGCCCTCGTGTAACATTGTTTTTGGACAGGAAGTGCTTTAGCCCATGGAACAGAAAATTCCCGTGGTTTCAATATGGATCAAAGCATTTAAGACTCCACACCACACATACAGAACATTTGATTGGAAAGGCGATAATCAGCAAATGTCTTTATTGTTCGTAACTTGAACAGAACGATCAAAGCGTGTACGAATTCTTTGTGATATTGCGAAAGTTTAAACCTTGGAAATAACAGGTATTTTCAACGTTGCAAAATCGCTCTTGTCCGGCCCATTATCTTGCATCTCGATTGCCGTGAAAGAAAACCCCAGAAATCATGTTTGCACTACAGATAAGATTAATAGATACCCTTTTCATTAAAACTCGATGTATCGAAATATGATGACGAAATATATGATGACGAAATATGATGACGACCCGGTTTTCAACTGTTGGAAACATAATTTATGTGAAAACACGTTCCAAACATATTCGTGGTTCCAACGTTTTGTACCTTAATCCAAAACGCTGCCGTTCTTAATTAATGTTGTAATTGGTTGCCCAAAGTTTCTCAATAACCATTTTTACACTTATTTTTCTAGAGGCCGTCCTCCATATCCTCTTGTGGCAGATTTGAACTCAGATGAGTTGGAATACGTCACACGTTGGTTGGATTTTTATCAAGCAGGAAAATCCATCGATGGAACCGACAATTTGGGCGAAATTATCGGATACATCCCGGATTTCTTGGCTCAACAAAAGTCGGGAAAGACCACATTTCAACTACCTCCCATTCCAACTTAACCGATTATGGTCCTTTCTTTTGTTTTGTATTGTGTGCCATGCAACAAAGAAAACATTACCCAAAAATTACGTGCTTGGGATTAATGTTATGATTCAAATGTTTTTCGGTGTCGTCACGTTGCTCTGTTTTCTACTCCAATCACATTGATACGAACATGTGGAAAAGCGGCCTTTATCAAGTCCAGTGTTTGGGATTACCAAATACATCGGCAACTTCCTGTAAGTGATCTTGAATGTTCTGGTGGCCAAGAAGGAAAACAAATATATTCCGCATTTTTTGGTGGCGAATGTATTTAAAACGTTACAATGACAAACAATAAACATGGGAAATTCATGAAAACAAGTTGAATTTGCTTTGTTGGAAACTCTTTACCAAGGATCGGCAAACCATTTGGTCGAAGTTTAGGTAGTAAGCTTTAGTGCACGTGCCTTTTCTGGAATTGGCATCTTTTCTGGGATAGAATATAGAGTTCTATTTTTGTTCCATGTGGAAGGAAGCGAACAAGTGAAGAATCGTAAGGCAACTTCATTCATCGTGACGTCTGTAAAGGCTGCTGCACATTTCACACGTGGTTCTGAGAACGTTTCTAAGGCCTAGTGTACGTTTATAAAATTCAAGTGCACTTCATGAGCCTCAAATCTTGTCTTGAAGTTGGAACCGAGCACGTTGTTTGTTTCAGTTGAAGAGGTCCATTTCAAATGCCAAAGAGATTTACAAATGGGTTTGAGGTGGAACAATAATACTGCAACATTTCTGATTTGGTCACGTTATTGAAAATTGTCGACTCAATGCCAAAATAAACTAAATCATCAGGCGATATTCTAGAATTGCATCAAAATGTATTTTTCCTTCTTTCGATCAAAATTTGTTGAAGGGTTCTTGGTACTAAAATCTCCTTAGATTTAGGAAATATTCCAGCATAATATGGACACCGGATTGCTTTAGAATTGAACCAATGACAAAAGTGATATTAAATCGTGAATACAAAACGTAAAAATAACTTGTTTTACCCGGCCTCCAGACGACAAATTGGTCTCAAAGATCTTTGGATACTAAAAATGACCGCTTCAGCTCGAGTGAACACCGTGTGAAGCCATTTATTCATTGATCAAACGTGTATTGGCAGTATGAAAGAATATAGACTGTAATAGTTAAGGCTATGCATTGATAGATATTTATTGCAATGTGGCAATACAAAAAGGGCTAACGATTTTTACGTCTTCGCCATTAGTAGCTAGCTGATGAAACTTGAGATGCCAAGCTATTTAGTTCAGTTCGAGTCTTTAAAAATCTAATTCAAATCTCTATTTGTGACATGGGATAAATGAATTTTTAAGCGTGTCACACGTACGGAGAACGAAGACTATTAATTATTATTAAGGTTAGAGAACTATTAGGAAAATACATCTTTACCGTTTCTGCGCTTTTTTATATCACCAGGGAAAATTCCAAATTCCAATTAGTCATCGAAGATCGCTAACAGAGCATCTTCATTTAGTTTTCGTCTTTCTATTCGAATGTAATTCTTCAATTTATCGCTCGAAGTATAACTCTGTAAGTCTCGTTCTGGTTTACGATCAAGATTGCATCAGAGTATTTACGATTGGGTTTGATCAAAATATACAAATATTGTACTTCCCCCTTATCTTTATACATACATTCATTAGGCGTCATCGCGACAAATATAAAATATAACGTCTAATTGCAGTTCTAACCAAATTAAACTTGAAAAAAACCTTCCACCGCAATTTTCTTTAAATCTTTTAAAGAGGCGTTCGTACACATTGTTTGTCTTTCGAGAAATCTCGCAACCTTTTGTTTGGGGCTTTGTTCACCAAAAGGAGATCCTTATAACTTGAAGATTTCGTAAATTTTCTAATTTTCGCACAACGAAGTCAATATTGCACAACTTAACCGGTCACAAATGGCAAGAAATGATATGGGCTGGCAAATTTGAGCAAAATTGCATCGTTTTGGTGAGTTTGGATTCATTTTGAATCAACTCTGCTTTCAGTATTTCATAAACCTAGTCAAGAAGTGGCGACTCCTTGCGGAAAAATAAACATCGATAAGCACACCCCATTACACCCCTATTGTTCATGCCTTTTTGCCTCTCTAAAAATTCGACTCTCGCAGCCTTGTTTCTCATCCCGAATTTTCTTTCAATGTGACCAAGCAAAAAATATTTGGTTTTCAAGGCATCAAATATAAATCTAGAAGGCTGTCTATTCTTTGTAACCAATTTCCGTCCATCTTTGTTGATAGACTCAACAGATTCCAATTTAGATTGATCCGCAATCGACTCATTACACCATTCGTTGAAATGCCCGTTCAACATTGTATCACTTGAACAGTTTTCTGATGAAAATGCCAAAGAAAGTCATCGGAAGCAATTACATCACACATCTGATCAAAGAGTATTTAAAAAAGTCGATGGTTTGCCAACGCGTGCCATCCATGAATTGACATTTGAAGAAAAAAAGGTTAACAGGTGTCTGAAATTTTCAGAGCATTTTGAGCCACCCAAAGTCCATCGACGTGACTCATTGAAGCCTCCTCCTCCTCCTCCAACCAACCTACCCAAAGTCTCTCCATTACATCTGGCCAAATTCGTGGTTGAACCTTACACGTGTTCCGTTTCAATAGCCTTTTCCAAATCCAACAACACATGACTTGACCACGTTTAATTCCTAATCCCCTTTTCGGAAGGAGGAACATATTTCTCAGACTCTTCAACCACCGGCTTTTCCCCTAACCAGACATGAGTCACGTTATGACTTATCCAATTGTTCGGCCTTTTCCAGGAAATTTCCACTACGCATCAAGAAAGGGCCGACATTGGCCTTTGAAGGCGTGCCTTTTTCTGGATCAACCTAGAATCGATCCCCAGCCTCATGCTCCATAATAAAGAAAGAAAGAAGGAACGAGAGTCTGAGGAAGTGGCGAACTCTCTTCTTCTTCTTCATGAGTTGTGTGATGTCACATTGGCTGGGCTCAGGGGAAAAAACACCAAGAACGCAGAGAAAAACGTTCAAGCAAGCGTTTGTTCCCTCTCTGTTATGTTGTGAGGTGTGTTTTCCCCCGGTCTTGATGTAGAGAAGCACCTTTTCAAACAGGTGACTAGATACGTTCCCAATGACCCTTTGACAAAGACTCTGTCGCATTTACATGTGTGCCCGCAGTCTCGAACGTCAAATGCGAGTTGCTAATCCGATGTTCTGAATGCAATACTTGGGCAACCCTGGATCCTCGGAGGACACGTTATCTGTGAAGCAAAATCATGAAGAGTTCCTCAAGGTAGAACAATGGACTCCAAGTAGTATATTATTGACGAAAGATTTTGTGCGTCATAGAGCTTACAAAAGTGATCAGGCGTAGGCCTCGTCGGGGTTAGACATACGGTTTGGTGTGTACTAGTTCATGCAGTCTGGTCGATCACCGTCAGGCCCTCTGTCAGGCCTGAAGGTGGCCAGATAGAATGAAGGGATAGCGCCCAATGAAACACAGATTCAAGGTCAAAATGGTTTAATAAAGTACTTTTAGATAAGTAAGCAAATAGGAAAGAGATAAGAGTGATGTTGAAATCGAAACTGTCTTTGATTGCAAAGCCAGGATTGTGTCGAACTCTCGTTGTCAGGATTGAATTTTAATGGCGGTAAGAATTCTTTTTGTCGTAAAAATAGAGCTTAAGAAGGGTTTTTTGTATTAAAAATGAAGACATTGTTGCTAAGGAGTTGGACTTCACGAAACAGGAGGGGAAATTGTTTCAAAATGAATTCGTTACTTGTGAATTTATGTAAGTTAGAATAATAATAAAATTAGAAATTCAATATTGGTTTTAAAGTGGGGGCTGTGTTTGGATTATACAACCAATGCTGCGAACCAAAAAATATCAGTACCAAAGAGCAGGGATCAATGAGCTCAAGTCATTCTCCAAAGGTTGTTGGACATCCATCGCCATTTTCATCGCAACAACATCCACAAACAAGCTTCTTACACAACCTAAAGCTATTTAGTAATGACAAAAAAACTCATTGACGGTTCTTATCAAAATAAGCCAGCAAAGCTCAAAATTCCCAAAAGAAAAGAGCAGACCTTAAAATAATTAAGCAAATGACAAACCCTTGCCTTGGCTTGACTGATTTTCGAGGAGTTCTTTGGAGGTGGTAGATTTTTTCCCCTAAGACTCCATGGTGTCTTCGTGGACGTTAGATCTATCCTTGAGCATGGCCGCCACCTAATCGCCGTCATTCATTGCAACTGGCATGGCAGTCGGTGAGGAGATCAAAGTTCAGGACAACTTCAGACGGGACGACGAGAAAAAAAATCATCAGACGTGTAACGTGTCGATGTCCTGGCATGACAACCAACTCTTGAAAAACTGAACCAAATGAGCCCTTCCCCAATAATGTTTTCTCAGACAGACACACCTTGATTCGTCAAAGATGTAGCAATTCTCCCATGACGTTTGTTTGCCTGCAAAGTTAATTTGAAATGAGTAAATGACAGTGGGATTAATGCTTATTGCAAGGAGGTTGCCGAGTCGGTTGGACTGGGTCAGGTGCAATCTGTTACGTCCATATAGTAGTAGGAAATTCTTCCCTCTCGTTCCGCTCACAAATGTTCAACATACACAATTGTGGATGGACTCAGGATGTTGAAATTTGGCCACACACCCGACCTTGAACAATTTGAGCTCGTCAGCTGGTGGTTGGTCCCAAACATGGAAATTTCTTTAATGCCAGAAAGGTTTCAAGTTCCGATTTCCTTCCTCGTATTACTTGCGAAAATTCGCTCGCAATGGTTTGGTTCCTAGTTACCCATGAATTGCAAAATTTTTCTTATCAGGCAGAATCCAGCGAGTAACAAAAATCGGAGGGAATAAAGATGAATTCCAAGCTTTGTGGTGTGCAATAATGCTTCTGACTTTTAACGCTGGCCACCATGAGTGTGTGCGTGTGAGCACAATAGACCGAGGAGTTTGCGTGTGCGTGTGTTTCTTTGGTTTTACCAGTAATTCCGCATGAAATTTCCTGCCCGTTTGTCCTTGGAAATCTGGCGTCCTTCAGGGTACCATTCGTGCACCTTGCACCGAATCAAGAACCAAGGAAGGAGTCGTCCTCTCATAAATCCTTATCACTAAGGCGAGCAAAATAGACACATCGTCGGACCGAAATCGAAGAACCGTAGGATCCTTTTTTGCTCCCTCAAGCAAGTTTAGCTTTTATGCATTGGTAAATGATGAAATTTATCATCCAACTACCTTCATGTAAGCCGGTTATTTGTCAATCACAGAAGGTTGACGGATCAAAACTTGCACTTGGCATCGAAGTTCTCATTGACCTAGAATTCCAGATCCACTGTTAAGGTGACTTCCTGAAGGACAACCCTGAGTTTCCCACCTCCTTTGATTCAGTTGGTTGAAATAATAAAAGGTCCATATATGTGAAGAAACGACCACTTTTCTGAAATCTATTTTAGAACATCTAAAAGCCCATTTTTCTGTTGGCACTTGGTTATTCAAACCAACTTATTTGCGATATTCATATCCTAAGCAATGGTTACTTACTTATGGGGTCAGTTCTCTTCAAATCTAGTTGAGTGTAAGTCGGTTCGAACATTTGAACACCTTTTCTGTCCCCGTCATCCCCAGGAAGGAGTACACACATAAATACGAAAACAGGCACGCATTTTGCTTGAGACATGTGGGGGATGTGCCTATGTGTGTGTGTGGTTGTGTTTGAGAGTGTGCAAGTGTTCTTCAAGTCTTACACGTGCCGAGCCATTTCCAGGATCTGGTCACGCAGCATCATCCTCGGATTCGTACTTCATGAAGAACATATAGACTCAGTAGAGAGAGAGAGAAAGAAAGAGACTTGCAGGATCGTCGCGCGCAAAACGAGCGAGTCGGGGATAGACGTGAAGATAGAGAACAACTCCACGAGCACGATCGACTACCCAGGACGACCGCGATTGCGCCGCAAAGGTCTAGTTCGTTCCATGGTGCAATTTTATCCGAACGAGTGACGTCAGCACCGCCTTCATTCGAATGATAAAAGTATGTAGCTAGAGTTGGAGCCTTCAGTCTAGAATCTAACACTTCAGTGACAAGACACGTTCAAAGCATTGTGTAAAGCAAGTCAGTGAGCTGAAATATACGACTACATTGATATAGATATATCTCATAGTGACATTGAAGGGCATTTCCAATAATTCAGACAAGGTAAGAAAGGGGTACATAGGGTTGGGTTATAGCAATGAGGAGCTCGAACATACGCATGAAATTGGACGCTAGGGACGGTCTTTGAACAAGCCCCAAACCTGATTGCAAAACAGGGAAATACCCCCGTTGTCGGAGAAGGCCGTACACAGCACTGCTGCTGGTAACGTCAAACGTTTGAAAGCAGACTAGATGTGCTCACTTGTATAAAAAAAACGTTCTCTTTGCGGCATAAACAGGAAAATATATGAGCACCGCAAACTTAGAGCAGACATCGACCTCGTTTGGAACTAACAGGAAAGGAACAGGTGCCTTTGTTCCAACTCTTGTTTTTGTGTGTGTCCTTCACCCCGTGGAACGAGGTCTTCGGACTGTTCAATACCCACTTGTAGGCCTTGCTATTGGAAAGCGCGCAGCACCAAAAGGAAAGGCCATAATCGAGACGTCTGGAATGGGGTCAAGACGAATTTCTTTTTTCTAGTCTGGATTTGTGCTCAATCTGGATTTAGATCCAATTTACTAGTCGAGACATCTTTAAAACTCTCTGAAGAGAATGAAAGAAACGAAGCGTTTCACACTTTTATTGTTCACAGTTTCAGTGACTTCCCAGGAAACTGCGACAAAACTAAATAACTCCCTAAAACCGGAAAAATCCTAATTTGGTTACCTTCGACCGAAATTTACATTGAACCCTCAACACGGAAATTTGGACCGGTTCTTCTTGGCGGTGTGCCATATTTTATGGCTATCCTCTTCCACAAAAAACACAGCTTCTGCTTTTTGTTTCCTCTTTTGGGAGGGGGAACTTGGGATTTCCTTTGTTGGTAAACAAAGGACGCGTAGCTTTCTTCCCTTGTCCTTCAATTTTTGGTCGAAGGCCACGCGTTGTTGAGTCTCATTGCACCTGGAGCTCGCTAAAGGCTTCTTCTTTGTTATCCAACTCTTCTGATCTATCGCCAAAACGCTGAAAATCGTTATCAATTCTCAAATTCATGGACAAAAGAACAGAGATCGAAGTTAGCGGCACACTCTGATGCCAAAGTTTGATGCACGTTAAAACCATAATTGTCCTGTTATTTTTTCAGATGAAGGCACCTTCCTGGTTGTCCAAACTTATCACAGATCTCATCGATGAGGAGGATCTAAATGTCTCGCCGTTGGCTGCATATGGGGTAGAAACGAGCAGCAAAACCCCACGGACACCTAATCTCAATATTGGCTTGTATCAACGACAACAATATGAGCGAATCCATCGAGAGTTGCCCAATCACAGATTTTTCGAGGATGATCAACCTCTGTCCTTTGGACCCATGACCCACAGGAACATGAGCACGAACTCCTCCAGTAAGAGCACAAGTTTCGAGACCCTCCCTCAAGAGGGCCTTTTCTTTCAACCCATCGATGAAAGTCAACAAAGGCCCATGAACAAGATTAACTCGTCACCTACGTTCTCTTACCAAACACCCCCAACGGGCACCAGTTTCAGTCATCCTAACATGGAAAACTCCTCCTTGAAGTTTCGTTCCGACACGCCGGACTATCCTTCAAGTTCAGAGCTGATTGACGAGCGTACCCTGGGAGGTAGAGCATTCTCAGACATGTCCACCAAGTCCTCAACCCCCAGTTCTATGACGAGTTCGATTTCCTCGTCGCCTGTGCAGATGCTGACAAACCACAATCAGAAATCGCCTCGAAACAACACTTCATCTCGAGCCAGAAATTCGTCTCCAGAGCGACAGAGTCAATACTACCACATTTCACATGGTAACAAGAAGACCATTCTCTGCAAATACTACATGAAGGGCAACTGTGTCCATGGCGTCAAGTGTGCCTTTGCCCATGGGGAGAAGGAGCTCTTGGTCACTCCACAGGATAAGGAGAACCAAAGGCATTCCAAGGTTAAAACCAAGCCCTGCAAGAACCTTCATGGTAAGAATTCATGCACAATACTACTTTTGTTCAAACCACCATTGAAAACCAGATGTGTCGGGCCGAAAAAGCTAGTCGGGCCGAGAATTTATTTTGACCCACTTTTGCAAGGTTAGTGTGTCTGGTTTTGTTAGAGAACTACGCACCACAAGAGCTGCTGGGTCAATAGGAGTCTTTGTTTTTAATTTCGAATCCACGCGTGACAACAAGAAGCATGTGGACACAAAGAGAGCAGTATATTGCGCAGAATTCTTTGGGAACACAAATCTCGGAGAATGGACGGAATTAATTTCCAATGCTCCCTTTTTTCTTCCAAGTCCGAATCAGCTCTGATCTAGATTTTTCTTTGGAATTTTAAGTGAGTCACTGCCTTTTGTAGTTGTTGCATCAGCTCGCTCAAGTTATAGAGAAATGTCTTCCTCTTCCCTTCCTTCCACGTGGTGAAGGATGACCACGTGATTCTCCCCTGACTTTGCCCCCGGAACACATTCGATTCCGAAAGGGGCGAGTTTGGTGCAAGAACATACAACCGTAACCCAAGGATAAGATGCATGGTGAAATAGCGTTCGGTGCTCGTCTCCGTCTGCCTGTTGTTGTGGCTTGTTGCCTTGAGAGTTACAGTTAGTCCAACAGGAAATGGTTCAGGACTTCCTGATTCAGAAATCATGGCCCGAACAGAGTAGCATACTCTCAAAAGAGAACTGAGACCATGACCGAGAGGTGGAATGGATGCCTGAGAAGACGCAATTTCCTTGGTTTCCTGCCGCTCGCAAGAAGTCCAGGAATAAAGAGTCAAAAACCAAGGACAAGTTGCATCATGTCCGTAACAACTCACAACCAACGACCTCTTAGGAGGTCTGTGTATTCAGACCAAGTCCGCTATCATGGATTCGGGCCAACTCTCATGGCCAGCTGGTATTTTGACAATTTCGCAACACCTTGTCCTTCCACCGTGCGTCGGTGGTTTGGTTGGTTTGGTCTCCACGAGGATTCTTTCTTTGCGTTGGTATATCGTACCTCTATTCATACCTCGTCAAGCACTTCCACGCCGCTGCAGATAGTAGATGGAAGTTGACGGATTTTTTCAAGGGCAACTTGAGAGAGTTTGGAAGGATGGATGGATGGCAGAGGATGACGAAACTCGGGATTCATGTTCATTCCAGTCTCCTTGACTCACTTTCCAAGCAGCACTTCTACCAGCCCTTCTCCAGCTTCCACCCCGCCTCCTCGTTCTCCTAAAGCTTGGCCAAGGTGGCCAAACTCCGCCGTTTGTACGTCGTCTTTTCTCCAGCGATCCGCGTGACTTGGGAAAAAAGAAACTTTCATTTCTGACCCTGAAACTATAATCTGATGGTGCTGAACTGCTTTCAGCCGTTCAGACTTGAGAGAAAACGACATTAGGACTGAGAAGTTTACCAACCAACCAAAAGGCGTTAGAGCAACTTGGAAATGGCTCAGAGATACCTTCATCATTTCCAAGAAGTGAGGCTAAGCTTATAACCGTTCTTCCCCTCTTCAGTCTTCATGGAATTTCCGTATTGAGTACATTCACATATGAAGGAGGAAATGCCAAAGATTGATGCCGTCTAGCTTATATGGGCAACGTTTCTTCACCTAAAACGTACCTTAGCGAAACCAGATTATATTGGTTCACCCACCGTCCAATCGGCAATCGGGATAATGGCCTTGGTGTTAGTTACCGTTGTGCTTCCACACAAGTTCTCCGTTTAAAGCTTTTATAACTAGAGTTTATTACGCCTCCTCTCTTTTTAACTCAGCTCTTGAGGTGTACTTTCCTGCACCCACAAACGCGCGCGCCCTCTCTTAAGCGAATTGAAAACGCAAAACGTTTTGACTTGAGACCAATAAGTACGTTTTTCAAATGGCATAATGTATGATGTTTTCTTTACAGAAACGGGCTATTGTCAATTTGGAACGAAATGCCTATTCCTGCACAGCCCTTCCGAGGTGACCAGAACAAAGAGTCCCAACCAATCGCAAAATGTGGAAAAACTCTACAAAACCGAACCTTGTCGACATTTCTTCAAGACCGGAGTGTGTATGTTTGGCGACAAGTGTATGTTTGCCCACGGGCAATCTGAACGGCGAGATAAGCTACCCGCAGTTGGAGCTACGTCGTCCCTGAAGGACTGAATGAAATTTCATTGTTATCGGAATATCTCCCAATTGTCATAATGCCATCCCTCTTCCTTCAACCCGATATTCACCCTAGCTGTTGTGAAAGGTCTCTAGTATGAGCTCAGTCAAGGCAGGCTTTTTCCTGTTTCTGTTGTTCATTGGCCAAAAGGGAAACTTTTGAAACACCTCCAGACCTCATTGCTGAAGGCCTTGAGAACTATTTTTATAAGAGGTAAATCTGAGCATGCCAGCCAGCTCCTGGTAGTTATAATTGTAAATGAAATCCCCCCCACACACCCGTAACCCAAACCGCCTATCTCTCCGGATAGAGTGGACCCAGTATTGAAGAACGCTCTGAAGTCATAAATCAAAGTCGAATGGAAACCTTGACGCTTTAACCCCCATGAGCTGGGCGATGATGCAAAGAAATTACCGACGAATTCCGAGAGCACGGCTTTGAAAGTCATCACTCTGTTTTGTATTGATATCCCTGGTACTTACCATACATACCAATCACCCTTTTTTATCATGATCATTACTTTTATTATCCTCGTATCAACGATGGTTTTCATTTATCTTTTTCTTTATCATTTCTGAAGTGTTATTCTTCAGCACTATGATTATTGTTGTACTTGGAATTCAAAGCAATATGTTTCATTATTTACTGCTTTATACATAATTCTTAAAACTTGAACGAACCTCTAGTGGACATTTGGTATTCGTTAAGTATATGCGTAATTGACCTGCGTATGGAACATGCGGAAGAAGTCTATCTGACTGAGATATGTTTTCCCCTTATACCTTTAGCATACTTCTATTATTACAATTACACACATACCATTAACAAGGTGTTGTCATAGTTTAACGATAACGAAACTTTACTTTATATCCCGTAAGTAAAACACAAATTGAAAATAAATTAGATATATATCCTCCTCCTCCTACCCATTTTCCCCTCAAAAACACCTATGCTATATTACTACTTTCTGTCTGTGTATGCCGAAGTATCTGCAATCCTACTCTGTTTGTGAGCGGCTGTGAACTCCCATCAAGATGATTGATTCTACGATATATTTTTTCAACGCAAATTGATAAAAAGATTCTTTATATTACCAAATGAACGTTGACGAAGTCAATTGGTGAGACGGATTTACATCTAAAAGCAAAAAAGTGATCCACTCTACATTATGTATGATGCTATATAAGTCGAGAATAAATGTAACGTGATATGTCAGTCATATAATTAGACACAAAACATTCTCCAACGAGTCTTTATATTTCAAATACAATCGCACAATCTGTCATGGTGTCTCAGATCCAAGGCTTACACAAAGCAGCCATATGGTCAATACCAAAACTGACCTTCTTCACAGCTCCAGGCATGCTAACCTTGAAAGGAAAGTATTGGTCGTGTTTGTGGCCAAGTCCAAGGCATGAACCTTTGTTTTTGCCCCATGTGAACAATTCACCACTGGAATTTATAACACCTTGGGTATGAACCCCTGCGTGAATACTGGAAACGTGGACTTGAGTGTTAAACTCATTGTAACCGAAGAGAGTAGGAGGGATGAGTTCAGGTTTCTTGGAGTACTCCAGATTGGGTCCTTTGCCTAGAATTCCATAACCCCACACAAACACGTCATGTTGATCTGTAAAAATAACGGGACTCTGGTATTGATCTATTTCAAGAAGCAAAATGTTGTCTCCCCAACAGATGGCGTTATGTCGAAAACAAAACGATGCACTGGTTTGAGTCAATGCACTACAATAATAGTAAAGAGTACCGTCATAAAGTGCGCCATCTAGTGACTTTTATGCAGCAACATCTCGGGACAAACTAACGTGCCTTAAATGTTGTTTGGAGACTGCAAATAAATATTCCTTTTTTGGGCAGAAATGAGGCAAATTCTCTCTAAGATTGGCGTAAAAAGCTTTCACACTGAACAATAGTATCAGGTATGACCCTTGCCTTGATTCAGTTGCATAAACTCGTAGTTCCATGTTGAGGCCCCTCCATCAACATTTAGAGGTGTTTCAGTTTGTCTAAAACTGAAGTATGAGTTAACAAATTAGGTGTTGCACCTCGTGATTGTACTGTTTTTACAGTACAATTACAAGAGGTAATAAAAGCTCATGAAGCATCGCGTCGACACTTATTTCAATGTTCTTGTTATTGAGCTGATGACTTTGTTTACTTAGAATTGAGCTCATCAAACATCTAAGGGAGTTGTTTCAGTATTATGCTTGATGATAAAGGTCAAAGACTCCGAACGTTCACGCAAGGTGTGGTAAACAACGAATGGCCTTTCTCTTTAATCTTATCTAATCTTATTGACTGAGCTATATTAAACCTAAAACACTCAAAAACACCTCTGCGTCGATATTATAATGACATTTTTTTGCATATCCAACCAGACCAGTAACTCTTTTCGAGGATGCATTAGGCACGGATCACGTTGCAAATGCCAGTTTTGTCTACATTTGCAAAGTTTCAATTTGAAATTTCTATAAATCTTAAAAACCTTTTTAGAACAACATTGCACAAATATGAAAATAATTGCAACTAATTCATCAAAGTGAAATGCATTTGGGTTGCATTATTAATGCAAATAGCATAGAATAAAGTCCAAAAAACGGAAGGACTGTGATTGAGTCACAATTATTTTTAGCTACTCTTAGTACTGAGTTCAGATAAAAGTCAGACTCTTTCAAAACGTGCTTTTCAAAGCACACAAAAACGTTGAAAAAATCATTTCTTTTTTGAATTGATTTTTTTTGGATGGGTTGCGGATTTTTTTATTACCGCTACAAGAAAAGAGATTCCCTGTAAAGAAAGTTAAATATTAACGTTACTACATAAAAAATAAAATCAACATTTATATGATATTTGGTCTACCAACGAATTAGTGTTGGCAAATCTGTACAACCCTTGTATAGTGGGTTGGTCAGGAATAGTATTAAAAAATTTGTCCAATCCTGCCTTAAATGCTATAAAAATTATGCATTGCAGTACTGTAATTTAAATTTCAATGAGCAATTTCCCTCAGGCAGGCCCAGGCATATTTAGGGTCATAATGACAATCGATTCCCTGACCACAGCTGATGATCACTTACACGAATTGTCAAAGGCATACATCAAACAACTTACCATTTAAAATCAAGCAGATGGTTCCACCACAAGCGATATCCTTGATTTGGCCCAAACCTTGTGTATTCAGCTTGTGAGGGGTATTGATCTGTTGCTCATCGGTAACAGATGCTAACTGGCCGTACTCTGAGTTTCCCCAACCAAATACTTCACCTTGATCTGAAAAAGATAACAAATGTCAGTGAGGCAAAAGCGCAGTTAAGAACCAATTTTGGATGTGGGTGGTCGGAAAGCAGGAAATCACGTTAATAGCCACTTGAACAGGGTTTTTCGCGTCTATCGGCTTATCAGTGGCATTCTTTCCGTGAAAGTAATAAAGTATACTAAATCCTCTTTAAGCGTTGACATTTCATGATGCTCATTAATGCCAATAGGGAATATTTGTAAGCCTTGGCACCATGCTTTGATCCAAAAAATAATGTCAACTCTCTTGGACCCACGGGTACTAATACTTGGCCGAATATTTTTCTCCATTGGATACGCTATTTCGACATTTAAAAAACTCAATTTTAGAGGCAAAATTGTATTCGGTCAAAGCATAACACCCCTATTTTAGGCTATCCTGCACATGTGTGGCACCGGATCGAAAAGGGTTACCATTTTTAAAAGATGTGTCTCAGCATTAAAGAGTCTTTGAATGATTTTATATTACTTGACTACAAATGATCTGCCCACAAAATGTGCTCAATTTCATTGCAAAAATGTAATGCCAAATTATAAGCTTTCTGAGATATTTTATTTCGCTTTCACTACTTTTCTGTTTGCTTTATATTTTTTTAACGAGTGAAAACTTCAAGAGCTTTAAATATTTTTCAACGACGTGTTCGGAATTCACATGAAATAGGACAATTTTATAGTGAAACATTAACAACACAAAGCAGCACAAATATTAAGGGAATATCAGCATTAATAACTTGTTTATTCTACGCGTTTCAAAGTTTACAAAGCTTTGAAATCGACAAAAACTTCCGTTTTACCCTTTAAACAGCATTTATGATGAGACCAAGGGTAAGTAATAACTTTAGGAACCTAGTTTTTAAACTCCATAACTTGCACTCTGAGAGCATCTCCAAATCCCAAGGAATCGAGGCTAGTTCGATCAATGAAGTCATCCTCTCTTCTTTATCGGGCTCCTTCATTGTTCAATTTGTTGCCTATTTGTCTTCTTCGGGAATATGTAGGAGATGATCCTCTTACAGCATTTAACGCACGATTGGACAATTTGTTAAATACTATTTCCAATTCAAGGGTTGTCCAAAACTGCCAACAATAACTTGTTGATAGATCAAATTACATATCAAGGTTGATTGAATAAATTCTTACCATGATTTATTTGTTTACAGGGAATTGCATTCTATGTAGCGGAAGTCGAAAGCCCAAAAAATACTTCAGTGCAATTTTATTGGTCTATTTTCCTTGGTGGAAAGAAGTAGTGCCATGTCCTGTATTGGGTGGATTTTGAAGGTTTTTTCTTGCAAAGTAGAAATTCTAGACGGTTGACGCAGCTAACTCTCCTTTAGTGCTTGTGTTTAGCTGACACCAGCTGACCTACACCGTAAAACGTCTAGAATTTCTACTCTGCAGGGAAAAACTTTTTTATCCTCGCTCTACATCAGTCAAAGGAAATCAATGTTAAAAGTATATGTTATCATCATATGTTATCAATGTTAAAGTATAGCATTCAAGGCAAGATTGGACAAATTTTTAAATACTATTCCTGACCAACCCACTATTCAAGGGTTGTACAGATCTGCCAACAGGAACTCATTGGTAGATCAAATTTCGTATAAACCTTAATTATGTAAACTATATTAATCATTGACTCTCTTTACAGGGAATCCCATTCCTTGTAGCGGTAATAAAAATCCACCGCCACAAACAAAAGAAAAAAAATAATTTTAGCAATCCGACTTCAACTTATGACATCTCAAAATTATAAATATTTTGTGCCACAAAAAATGAAGGAAACAATGAAAATAAATAAAGAAGGGGCAAGAGATTAGAATCAAAGCACATAAAAAGTAGTGAAAAAAAGGTAACACGTACACAAATGAATGAACGATCAATTAATCAATTGATTACCTGTTAGAGCAAGCACACAATCAGCTGAAGAAGCCACTTTCACTACTTTTTCTCCTTTAAGGTTTCCTTCAATGAGTGTAGGCGTGTGTTTGGAGTCATAATTTCCACAACCCAATTGTCCATCAGCGCCCCAACCACACGAAAACAATCGGCCTTGAGTGCTTAGGAAAAACCTAAAGGAATCCGACAAAAACATTAAAGAACTTTCTTTTTATAAAGGCTAAATATATCTGCGAGGCCTACTCAGAATGAAACGCAACAAATCCAAATCCTTGAAAGTACTATCTTCTTCCATAGGTATCAACGTTACTCAACCCCCTCTATTTGTGGACAAAGCTTGTCGCTCTCTATCTCAGGTTGCATTTCTATAAATAACTAGAATGCTGCCTTCATTATTCTCACTTACGTGTGATCTTGGCCACAAACAACATCCACAATGGCTTCATCTTCACCCGACAATTCCCAAGGTCCCTTCACAGTATGGATGACTCGATTCCGAAAATAGTCTTCATTGGGCACAACGGGTCGGCCACACTGACCATAGGCATTGTTACCGATTGAAAACACCTGATTATCAGATGAAAGTACAACAGTGTGGGCACGCCCACAGCCTATGCTTTTGACGTTGTGACCTTTACGTATATTCAAGGCTGTTGGGACAGGGGCGATTAGTAGTTCCAAGGGATGATCTTTCCTTGCCGTGTGGTAACCTGGAAATATTTTGCCACTTAAATTATTGCCATTTAGACAAACTCAATCATCAGATCAATATTTCATATCAAAGAGGTGGTAAGAAATTTAAATAAGTTGGCAATTAGCCCTTATTTACATATCTTAGTATCGCACCCTGTAACGTCAAAAAATTCCGCAACTTCAGGGCATTGACCCGCGAGCACATTGATATGTTGCACGAAAATTGAAACTACGAGGGGTATCCAGATTAAAGTTAGAATGTGTTAGAAACTCGCTAAAATGTATAGTTACGGCAAGTACATAAATTGCTACAATATTTTCGGATGTATGTTAAAAATCGAAATGAAGAATTATCTGTCACGAGTAGATGCTATTTTACATGTTTTGTTGGTAGGCGACCTTGTTTGGACTCATAATTTTAATAGAAAAGGTGTGTGGGGCGACCTCTGCACGTTTAAAAGAAATGGACGTCAAGCGTCAGAAACTCGTCAAAATCCAATATGTTGGAAGTAAATATGTTGCTCAAAAAAATATATTAATATTTAGAGAACACTTGCAGAGTCAGAATGATGTGGTGTGGAACGTTTTGGCTTTTATAAGGTACATGATTTTTCCATGACTCATAACGGTCAAAATTCGCAGAAATACTGTATAGGCTTTTACCAACAACATTTTTGCGCGTTTAGAAGAAAGTAGTTAATATTATTTTACAAGGCATTTACCAAATTCTTCCATTTTTGTCCAAAATTACAAAAATGGAGAAAATTTCAAAAAATGAGGCAAAATTCTAATGTTCCCTTGAAACTTTTCTGGAAAAAGGTTAGTTCATCAGTCAAAATCAAAGTTAGGAAACAAGCCGACATTATACATTATAGTTGCAACGAAAAATATTCAGTTTATCTTCGGGCCACCAGAGACTTGCAATATATAATTAACAATTTAATAACAAATATCTGCAATTTTTAATTTACAAAATTGGGACAATTTCAAAAAAATCTGGAGAAATTGCTTGTCCCGTTAAGAATGATCTGGAAAAAGTATGAATTCGTTACATTTCTCAAAATGGCTGCACAAATGTTTTTAACAAGTTTGTCTCTCAATAAAATATATAAAATAATATTTGCTCAAAAGCGGTAAATCTCCATTTTGAATTCCTAAAATCAATTAAAAAATCGTGCATTTTCCAGAAGCATGCAAAATGTTTGGATTTCTTACTTCATTGTTTCTGGACCAGACAAACTTTGGGGTCGATTTACATTTTTGGGGTCACATTTGGATTGTGACCTTCGAATTGCTACTAACGTTTCCATCAATTCATGGATATCTGTCATAAAATATTACATAAACTTCAGAAGACTGACTCAAGATAAAATAATTTCGTGGCTCTTATTAAATCTTTCGAGGAGCAACTACAACTCAGTAAAAATGCGTCTTTCTATAGACTAACGTTTAACCATTATATCCGGCAATGGGGGTGTATTCAAGAACGAGATTGAAACGGTACAAATTATATTTTTTGAATTGCATTCCAATCAAGCAGTCACGTGTTGTCGTTCATGAAAACGATTGGAATGTGTTTTTTAGTTGGCGACCTAACATTGTGAAAGTTGAAAATTTTGAATAAGAAAAATGTAACTCTCAATTGCGAGACACTCTCGGGTTCTTGAAGAGCAAAAAAAGGCTTTAGATGAAGTTCCATAATTGGACACCTTCGACAAATCTAAAAATCTTTAAATAACTTCAAAAACTCCCAATTTCAGAAAATGATTAAGCCTTCAAATGAAGATAATCATTTACGATTACACTGAATTAAGTCTTTTTTACTTGGTTTCAACTTTGGTATTTGACATTTTTAGCGACTACCAATCTTAAACCGTAGCTGAACGGAACTCAAGTACATCACAAAGACTTTTTATAAATTACTCAACTCTGATCGAAGTGCATTAACTTACCAAAGTTCCTGTTAGAGACTTTGATAATACAGTCAACTTTGGATGTAAGGGACCCAGATATAAAGGATTTTCGCTTATAAGGGACTGTTTTGGAAGGTCCGGATGATCGATTTCCATGCAATTTCGGTCGGATATAAGGGACGAATTTCGGTGGTCCCGCCGGGTCCCTTATATCCGAAGTTGACTGTATTGTGTCTTAACATGGGATATTTTTCAAAAAAGTCATTTCAAATTGCAAGGTCCAAACGACGAACGAATCTTAGATTAACTTTGGGACTCTCCGTTAGTTTTCTGAACTCAATTCCGCATTCCTCAGTTTCATTTCGGTGAGATCTGCATATTTCATAGCGTTTGGGAATCGCAAATTTCCTAACGCAATCCCAGTTTTTGTTTGTTGCATTCTAAAATAGAACACCCAGAACCCAAAACTAAGTGTTAAATGTACATTTCCAAAATGCAATTTCCAGCCTTCAGATGAACATGAACCAATTGAATACCACTTACCAATTTGTCCATCTGTGTTGATCCCAGTTCCTAAGATGTGATAGGTCGGGTCTTTAATGCCAAATACAGTAAATCCGTGGCCACACGCAATGCTCGTGGTCTTTCGTTTTTCTGCCAGTGGACATCGATTCGGATAATGCATTGCTTCAAAGCCTTGACTGTTTTTACTGAATCTCTTTCTGATGTAGTTTGGAACCCCCAAGGCCCCATAGCATGCCATTCCCCAAGTATAAACCCGAAGCATGGGTGAGGATGATCCATACTCGTAAACTGAATAAAAGGTTTAATGAAATAAGACTAAAAAAAGGATTGGCGAGACTCACTTGGAACATCTTTTTCTGCATCGGGATCGACTGGGTATAACGGTTGGCGCCTCTTTATCCTAGCTCTATTTAGTTTTTCTTCTTCGGCTCGAGAACGAAATATGGACATTGCCCTGGTTCCGATCCTCTTGGAAACCCTATTTTGAAGCATCTGAAAACAAGCATTCCTTTTGATGCCTTTCATTTGCAAATATAATCATAACAATCTTTCTATTTCAATCAAAGTAGTCTTCTATATCAATGTTTGGATTCAGAAGGTCTTCACCATAAGAAGATAGATCCATTTGATTGAGAATGAGATTTTCAAAAGTCTCTTCCAAGTCTGTTTCCCCGATCAGAATGGCTCCATGCATTCGACCATCTTTCATGATGGTCTTAACATATTCCTGACCTTTGGTAACCCTCAAGAGAATTTCGTACTCTTGATTCAGAGTTTGACCGTTGAAGAGTCCGAGAAGAACCACTTTGTATCCAAAGAACTTGGTCACGTGGGTGAACATTTCGAAACTGAAGTCCAATGGTTGAACACGGTTCTCCAATGAAGCATTCATGCATTGTCCCACATGCAATCCCATTTGTCTCGCTTGGGTCCACAATCTCATTTGAAACCAATGTTGAGCATTGTTCCACGTAGTGGTGCAGACATCACCCGCTGCGAAAACATCATGTACATTGGTTTGAAAATTATCATCAACTTTGATTCCAAAATCAGGGGCCTTTTCAAAGAGATTCCCACTGATCATATCACTATTGGGGGTTACTCCCGTGGCTGACACTACAAAATCACTTCCAAACACGGTCCCATTGTCCAATTCAATGTAAACGTTCCATTCACGGGTGGAATGCCATTTATCATTCTCTTTAAGGCCGCACTCTAGGAACTGACTACGGTTAAGAACTCTCTTGACTTCACTTTTGAATTCAACATTAACTTTCTTCGATGTAGATTCAAGTTTGGCGCCAAAAGTTTGAATGTTGTGATGCCAATCAGGACCGAGCGCACTACCGCAACAAGAACTCGAAATTGGCGCCAAATCTCGGGCGGAATACTTCATTCGCTTGCAAACTTCAGGGGGCTTTTCTCTTTGATCTTCTTCGAGACTGTCCAAAAAGAACTGCCCAGCTCCAGGGTCCACAAATGTGGCGGAGATGGTTTCATCCTTGATAACCCAGATTACGTCAATCCCCTTTAGTTCGTGAACAAGTTCAGTTGCTATTCCGCCATTGCCTGAATGAAAAAGGTAAAGATCAACTGGGCTCGAAGCGCCCCTTGAGGTGGTCCAAAACATCAACTCACCTACAATCACCACTCTCGAGGCCTCTTTGAGCTTATTTTGGAACACTTGGACGGATTCTGTATCTCGGATTCCTAAGACAAACTCATTATCTGAAAATTAGAATTACCTTAGTCAAATCTTTGATGACACCAAATCTAAGGTTAAAGATTACCTGACATCAACTTGGGTCTAGCCCCATGGCAAAGGCACAATTTGTCATATTGGAACCTGCGACCTTTAGTTGTACAAATTTGATGATCTTCAGGGATGATTTCTTGAACTGTGTCTTGGACAACGGTCAAGTTTGGGAATTTTCCCGAGAATTCTCCATAATCCTGCTCTTCAACATCGAATGAGCACAGGATTTGGGTGAGTTGACTGACATTGGCCACTGCCTTAACCAATTGAGAGGCTGTGATCAGAAGAACCCGCTTATCGGGACGCAAGTGGCACAACATTTCAACACAAGACACACCCGCAATACCGCCACCCACAACAATGAAGGAATATTTCTCCATTTTGTCTCTAGAATGAAGATAGAAATAAGAGATAAGTTGACTTAAGGATTGTCTTTGGGACAAGGGCAAGTAATAGAGTTCTGACAATACGGACAAGAGCCATGAATGAAATTATGCATGGTTTTATTGTCACAGGTTCCCCTCAACCATTCATAAAGACATTCCACATGAAAGGCACGATGGCATTTGGGGAAAGGACATCGCAAATCCGGCAATGCCGATCCCAAATGATGAGAGAAGCAAATGCAGCATTCAATTTTGAAATCTTCTTTTTCGATTTCTTCTGGATGAGGAAATTCCAGTTCCAGGATCTTCTCTAAATTTGCCAACATATTTCGCTCTGGGTCAAAGAGATGTTTCCGCTCTGCAAGTCTTTCCATGTACTCCTGAACTTTGATGTCCGGACCCAAAAATCGAAGACTGGGTGTTTCCTCCAAACAATTCGGATCCAGTGGGTCCAATGCAATTTGAACAGAAACGAGTGGCGAAATCACGACTCTTCGGGAAAAATGGGATTTCTCTAAGACCCAAGTTTGTCCGTCGAATTCGTTGAGTTGGGCCAAAACAGGCCCCGAGTGTTCCATTTGTTCTAAGAACAGTTCGTACACATCTTGAAGGGTAGACAATGGGGTCCAATGACTTAGATCCAAAGCTTGCGGTAGATCTTCGGAGGAACATTGAGGAGGGACTTCGGGAAAGTCTAAACCAAGCTTTAATTCTAGACGGTAGCCATCGGGATGACGAAATGTGATCTGAGAGAAATCAGACGCCAACTCCTGCAAATGTTCCAATGGAACATCTTGAAGCTGCTTGAGAACGGTCTGTTTCCTCTTCGATATTCGACTTTTATCCGGATTATTTTCGAACTCCCTACTGGGACAACGGTCTAGCAAGAGATCGATGGACCTAATTATTGCACTCATAGTTTTAGGTTTTACACTTGGAGCATGCCTTGGTTTATTTTTTGTTGATCCTGACTTCATAACAAAGGAACATAAGGGACCTGATCGCGCAACCTCCAATAACTTTATTTTCCTGTCAGTTGTGGCAAAAAAGATTTTAGTCCCAAATTGCCGATACCCTTGAACAAGGTTCGGGTCTTGTTAAGGTTTGAGACATTTTTTATGAATGTTCAGCACAGTAGTTTTTTAGTTCCGGTTTAGAATTTAGTTCCAATGGGGTTTCTTGTCAAATTAAATCAATGATGCAAAGATTTATCCAAGGAACGACTCTCATTATGGATCAGATTGGATGTTACCCAAGACAAAATTGGGGTTTGTATCATTCTTACACGATCTTAAAAGCCGGTGCCAATAGCATCATTTCTTGCCAACATCCAGGCCTACTCGTAGAGTTACTCATCATGTGTGAATGAATTTCGCAGGCCCAACTTTCGGCGACCCGGCTTTTCCTCGCCCTCCATGTCAATATCGTCCCACAAGAATGGGTGAGGTCAGGGTATTTCTGTCTTTGATCTATCATCATTCAGTTGATCAAAAAATAAATAAATAAATCAAAAACAGGCAAAAGTTGGTGAAATGCGGGAAATGTTAATGCAAATGATGAGAAACATCACGTGCTTTTGCTTCAAATTGAACGCCATGAGGTACCCAAACCAGAGTCCCTGATCAGAGGTGCCTTTCTCTCTTCCAAACCCATGGCCAGGTTCATCGCCAGCCACTTCAGCCAAGTTTGAGGGGCTTCAACAGCTGCCTTTTTGTCTTCCTAAGTCCCGAAGCTCATCCATCCCCGTGTGCGTATGTATGTAGTTCGCTGGTCCGTCGACGTTTTTCGTGCTCATTCAAAGATTCCGTGAGTGGAGGCCGATTTGAGGGTAACTTTGTTGGCGTGCACGCGGTAGACGATCGTCAGTCGTCATCCATCCCCGCCCTTGGCTTGGACTTGGACAACTCGGTGTTGGTAAGCTTGAGCAAAGGGGAGACGCTCTTCACTGGAGTCCTCGTCCGCGTTGTCCATGGCCTGAGATGTTGTTGTTGACGGTGGTGGTGCCGGTGGTGGAGGAGGCATTCGCAGTTGTAGATGTACTCGAGGATTGCTTACTAGAGGCCACAAAGCTCACCTGGCGCTTTGTCCAAAACGACCCATAAAGTAGCCAATCTTGGGCAAAAATGCATACGGCGAAACTACATAAGAAGTATTTGAAAGATTGTAACATGTTAAGGAGAGTTCAGTAACCAAAGAAAAATTGTTTCTGTTACTTGGCACAAGAAGGTGATCAAAAGTAATCGTCAAACAAACAAAACAGGTTGCCGGCGGGGGTAACACGTTTTTCCTCTTAGAATTGTTTCAATGTTTTGTAACATTAGCAGTATTCAATGAGATTACCACACACTATATATACAAAATACAAAAATATGAAATTCACAGATCTGATAGAGATATAATTAAGCCAAGAACTTTTCTTTGAAACTGTGATTCTGTAGTCATGGTGGATTCTTCATTGCATGCTTTGTCCCTAAAAACTTTACTGTAGATGGCCTCTTAAGTTGTATGGCCTGAACTTTTCCATTTCATTGGATGGTTTAAATGATGATCATTTTGGTAAGGAGATGTACAAACATAAATAGCTCCTTTGTCATTCTATTAATGTCAATTATTAATTTTTAATGTTAATGTCAATATTAATTGAAATACCATTAGATTCTTTTGTTTACGTAGAAAAATGGGAATAAGGAGTCAATTGGACATAGTTGAGAAAGATTGAACTTGTTATTTGCCCAAGGGAATGCTCACATAATAGACTAAAAGAGATAGATGAAAATAACAGAATGATGCATTTAATATTCATAAGCTACACCCAATGAGTACAAAATAAAATGTTGTCGTTTTTTCGATACGTCCCTTTTAGACTATCAAACACAATGCCAAAAAACATAAGGTCCCATCCTCTTGGTTAGTTATCGATGGGCTTTACTACAAGCGACGATGCCAGGGAGGTTGAAGAGAGAACAACATTAGGGCAAATTTTGCCAGAACTGGGAAGCCTCCTCCTGACTCAACTCACTCTCTCAAGTCAAAAGAACTCCTCGAGAGGGAGAAAGAGAGACAGAGAAAGAGAAGCAGGAAAAAGAGGCAGGAGACTCAGAAAGAGAAAGACTAAAGGCACGGAAAGAAACTGAGTCTAGAGCGAAAGAGACCTCCACCAAACCGGACGGCCCCAGCAGCTACATCAGTCGACAACGGCGACTCTTCTTCCACATCTTCTTGATGTTGCTGTAGTTGTTGTTGTTGTTGTTGTTGTTGTAGCGGTTGTGGCAGCAGCAGCGACATCCAAGCTTCTAAATACACAGTAGTCAGCCGTGGGTCCTACTCTTTAGTGTTGGTGGTAATAGTAGTGGCCACAACTCCAAAGGGTGCAAAATTGGGAAAAGAAGGGAAAGGCGAGGGAGGAAAAACCGTGAAAAAGGCCCTCTAAGTGTTCCCAGTGAAGTGTTTCAGGTCTTCCACCTTCCTTCCCCCGTAAAACGCCCGGGGGTCGGCCCTGTGAATGCCAAGTGAACCTGTGCGGCCCTTTGTGGTCCCGCACCCTATTTTGGCAGCTTGAAGACGTGGTCGCCACACCATTATCAACATGAGGTAAATACCGCACCCCCCAACAGATCACACTGTTTCCCACACGCCCATGGGAAGGAAAGGCAGCCTCCTCGGGCCTTCTGCACACCCATGAAGCACTTCAATAGGCGGCTCGTGCCTTCTTCAATCGGCATTTAAAGCCATCAAAAAGCCGTAACTTCCCATGTGTCCCTAGAGGGAGAACTAATTAGCCATAGGCGTTGGTACAAGGGTAGTTCGAAATAGGGATGATTTATGTTTTGCCATCCATAGCCATTGGAAACGTGATTCATTTCATGTCCTCTTTGGAAAACCTTGACAGATGATGAGTAAGAGCATCTCGAGATCTAAGGATCCATATCCAATGTGTATGAGTCATGTGTGAAAAATCGAAGCAACTAACCAGTAATTGAACATGGTCCAGATTGCTGTCGGATTGGCTTGCTCACACACACACACCAATGGTGCCACACCCATACCTTGGACAAGATTGATTGAACTAGACCGTTCAGTCGTTCGTTCACTGACGTAAATTGTGTTCTAGAGCGAACTCAACTAGTAATCGTTCAAGTAGAAACCTGAGATTCGAGAAGTCCCTCCTGGCCTAGATAATCCGGTGGCACTTGATGCCATCTTCATGCGGACAAGTTGACGTGACATCCTGACATGGTACCCGGGTAGTCAATAACTAATGAGATGTTTCTCATGCGGTTAGAAACGAACATTCACAATGTCCAATACGATGTGTTGAGTACCCTGCATAATGCGGCTAGTTGAACAAAGAGGTGATACACTTGATGAAAGAGAGTGCTTTTTGTCTGGGCTCACTGAGATGGAGGTAGTTTCTCAAAACTCCCCCATGGAAACGCAAGATGTGACGACTAGGCAAATTTCGCAAATTCCTGCCCAACATGGGATTTGTCATGCTTACTCCCGCGAATTTCAGGGCGATCAATGACTCTCCAAGGAATTTTTTCCTTCTAACATAAAAGCAGGGAATCGGTCGGTAACGATATTTTACTTCGGAATAGACTCACGCCTGTTTTCAAAGTCACAGGCCAAAACAAATGAGGGGAAGCAGATTGGCACGAGCAAAAAAGGCTGTTAGTTGTTTGTCAGAGATCTCCCGAATGTTTAATCCTCTTTTTTCCCCCCTTGGCTTCCTCACATTCTCATATTTACATTCAATCTTCCTCTTGTTCCGTGGGGATACTCGACTAAAACGAATTCAATTTGAATTTCTTTCAACTCCACAGAGCCAAAGTGACAAGTCTTCAAGATTTGATCTGGCCTCTCTGACAACTTCTATCTACTTGACGACCATTGTGAAGGCATCAAAAACGTTGACCCTGTAGCCAATTCAAAAAAAAAAAGTTTGCTGCCGAAACATCTTTCACTAAAGTAGTAGATCAAAGAAACATCCTTAGTTTCCATCGGATGTTTCAAACCCTTGTGTTCTCACTTCTCACTCACACAAAAAGGCATTAAGCTTGCCTTACCCTTTACAAACAAGCATAAAACAATAAAAACGAAACATAGAAGCAAGCACCCTCACTCTCATTGATTGACCTGAAATCCCAACGAGAGGCGTTTTTATGCAGACGGAACTCTCTATTCAAAGGCCAAGTTCCGAAGCATTGATGTCATAGGCCGACGTATTCGTCGTCGTCGCAGTAGAAATAGTCGGTAACTTTCCTTTACTTAAACACGTGATAAAACCTCTCATTGAATGGAGGACCATCATTAAGTCCTGGAAATGATTCACAAAAGCGACCTCGATCGTTGTTAACGAGCTGGATTTGAGCAGGGTTGGTCGCAGGATCAACTGTTTCGGTTTATCCCGTTTAACCTCGGGATAAATGGGCGGAATTAATTATATTTACGTAGAAATGCTAAAACAAACACGATCTTTTTTTTTTTGTTAATGTCTGCATTTTGCAAATGAAGGTTGTTGTCAAATGAAGTTTATTTTCTATTTAATTTTGAAACTTTGAAGGGACAAAAATGAATTTTGCATTTTCTTTTTCCTGGAGAAGCAAGTTTTGTTTCCCTGACGCTACAATGAAACCCAAATGTTTTTTGGATTGTGGAACATTTTGTTGCAATTTGAAAAAAAAAATGATTAGAAAGCAAAAATATGACCTAAAAATAAAAATATGAATCACATTAGAAATGGTGCAATATGTTTTTATTGCAAAAAAATGAGCAAAAAGAGTAATTGGATTATGTAAGTGGATTATAAGCTCTTGACTCAACCTTAAAAATAATCACTTGAATGTTTATCATTTTGCATAACTGATCCTATGCACTCATAGGATCTTGTTAAAACTGTAAAAAGTTAAGTTAGTCATCGTAATGAACATGCTGTCTTGGAGATTTCATACATCAATTATTTCACGTTATTACATCGAACTGTTTGGCAGAAAGAATATGACTGATTCGTATGCAAGATTCATATAAGGGTTGAGCACTATTTAAATTAGTCGACTTTATTCAGAATGACGTAATTGTGTACATTCAAATCCTTCGTTTGAGGCGTGGAATTGAAAATATACCTTCAAAGAAGATTTTTTCAGTAGATAAGGTTAGAGAGAAAAGCTAATTTTTAGAAATAATCATGAATTTGTAAAAAGAAGAAGAAAAAAACCCGTTTATTCCATTGAGGAAAATCATGATTTTGCCCCCACGGGATAAACGGGAAGGATTTAGAACTGGATTATCCAACCGACCAACCCTGGATTTGGGGGGGTCGACGGCATGTTTTTGCTCATTCCATCTTTGTTATCCTCGTATGTCTTGAAGGCAAACGACGATTAACTCGACCTTGGAAGGCAAAAGATGCGCTAAGAAACGAAGAATCATTTTTGCCACCATTGACAAATACAGCCTAACACGATTCTTAATGGAAACACTTTTCCACCAACACGGAGAAAAAGTTTTAGCCACAAAAGTTGAACCAGGTGTCATCCCTGCATAAGAGCAAAAAAAAAAACAGGTTAATGCCTCTTCAGAGTGATTTATTGACCTTTTTCTTCCCGAGCCCACTTCCTTTCTTGGAAGACTTGCTCATGAAGAAGTGCAATTCAGGCAAAGTGTATGAAGGATTTCCTGGCAAATTTGTACTTGAGATAACGTTCTGAGGGTAAGAGGGTCAACATGTCATTTGCAAGTCGAAATCGAGTCTGACTGCTTGAACAGCTTCGAATGTCGACTTGAACAGGGCGTCGACAAAAAGTTTGGGCAGACCCTAGTCCACTCAAGGATGGATCCTCCACGGTTTGTGGTGGTGGTAGCCCTGGTGCCAGTCCCTTTCTGATGGACTAATTCCATTACCCTCCTCCTCCCCCAACACGATTACATTACATACACATATACATACTTGCTGTGCGCGGATGTGTAAAGAGAGGGCACAACTCTCGTTCATCCCCGATTATTGAAGGGCTCTCCTGACTCTCTCTTGGTCACAATGAATGATGATAAAATCAGCCGAAACGCTTCCCTAGTCCTCTTTTTCTCGATCGATAGTCATGGCCGTTTTCAAATATTCATCAGACCAAGATAAAAACCGAAACATCCCGAAATAATGGACACTCCAGCTGCCATGATACAAATGAGCCAGCTGCCGAATGGAATTGTTCGCAAAAAAAACTTCTAGATAGTCGTCAACTGGCCTTAACGAGCCGAAGATATGCTGATCCTGCGATATCGATCTCAAGATGATGTCCTTCCAATTTGTGGTGGGAATTGTGGCACCGTAATTAGCCGTTACTTACCATCAATGCTCCGAGTTTCTTGGAGCACGTGCGTAGTAAGCGATTCCCATGGTTTTGACCATCAGGGGACATGGCTGATTATTAAGTTTCACGAGTATTGTACCGAACTACGGTGTTTCCGCGTCTCTCCCACGCGTTATTGTCCAATTTTCCAGTTGTTCGCCATGTTTTCACTCAACGAAACAAGAGCCAAACACACATTAAATGCAACAAAGAATGTCTTTCATGTTGGATGGGCGACTTTGCAAAAATGCAAATCTTGTACCGGGTGCGGCACCAAATCTGTGACAAGACACAATACAGTAGCTTTCATTTCCTGGTGGTGATCAGTCGACTTTGCATTGGTTCGACCCAAATTTGAATCAAGAGGGTCTTGATTGTCATGCCATGCTTTGTTTTCAAGAAACTAATGAGTCTCCAGAGGATCATGTGCATTGGCATTCGGCATTCAAACAGGGTGGATTCATCTTTGCCGAACCATTAGACTTGCACAATAGCAAAGCCCCCCTTACAAAACGTCTTATTCGACCCGAGATATGCTTCGACATCAAAACAACACTAATAAAAAGACCTTCTCCTCTACTCTCTATGGCTGTCAATTCGATTACGAATTCGTCTGCGAGCGAAGAAAAGTTCAACAATGTCTTCCAGATGCGTGTAAAGACTATCCATTCCCCGACTCCTGTCTAAACAAACCCCTCCAAAAGACAACCTGCGTGTTAATGTTGTTATCACAGCGGAGGTTTTTTCGTTTTTGAACACGAGATTAGCGATGCCGAGCCAGAGTGGATCTGGATTTGTCATTGAGTTCTCGCTTCAATTCGCCGTCTTTCGTCTCAGTCATCTTGGAAAAACTTCACTTTTCAATTTAGGCCAGACAAAATCAGAATCCCGTCTACTAATCCTAGTAAAATATCTGACCATCTGTCTACCAAACTAACCTTCATTATTAGTTTATTTTAAAATCATCTTATGGAATATGATATGTATATGACATCATATTCTATATTAGAATATCTTTATGAAGTTAGTATTGAATTGTTTAAAAGAAATACTTTTCCTGCCAACTGTAAGAAAATAATTGAGTTTATGTTTATTATATTAACTTAATAAAAGGTTTATCTAAAAAAGTCATGTTATTGAATATTATTCGTTTTCAACACATAATATTCTGTATAAATAATATTTATATTTAGCTATGATATTAGAATGTTTAAATGAAAAGTTTTAACGCCAACCATAAGAACCTTATGAACGTTTTGCAAAATCATCATATTTTTGAATAATGCACATAAACTGGCAAAACAAATAATACAGTGTTTTATGTGATGATTGGATATTTAATTGTATATATAAAGAATAAAAATACTTTTTCCGTTATAGCGAACAACGACCTGAACAAAGCATAGCCTCGGCCAGGGCTTCGGTGATGGTCTACGACGATCTCAACAAGAAATGGATGCCATCCGGGTCTTCACACGGGCTCTCCAAAGTCCATATCTACCACCATTTCATCAATTCTACCTTTCGAGTGGTGGGAAGGAAGCTGCAAGATCATGAGGTATGAACAACTTCTTACACACATACGTACATACTAGAAAGTGCTGCTCGAATCAATCAATCCGATAGCGAGGAATTTCAAAATCCACGCTCACTTACACACGAAAAGAGAGAAGCACTTATTTTTGCATGAACAGGATCCCAGAGATGGATCGTCACAAGAACAGAGTACGTAGAACGAACCTTGAAGGGCGTTCAACTGTGTTTTTTTCAGTAACCGCTCCCTAGTATGCGATACATACACACACCTGGATAATATTGCACAAAAAGCCCACCCCCTCAGTGAGATGTAATCTTGTGGGATATTGCTATTCTCGTTCATCAACGTTGTTGGTCTCACTCCATTTCGTTGGAGGAGATGTTCGGGTTTTTTCGTCTTGGATCTATCTCTCCTTGCCTCTTCATTCTTGCTTCCAAGTTCGAAGTGACAAGTTTTTATTTGGAACAAAAACAAAACCGATTCCCCTTCTAACCCGAATTGAGACTTAAAGGTGTTCGTGTTCATTTGAGGGCAAGCAAAAAGTGTTCTTGACTCATGAAGCCTTCTTGAAAGATATCCAGAACGCACATTGGGTAATAAATAATGCGATGGATGGATGCATCGTAATCTTTTTGAGCGAAGTGCAATTGCAAATTGGCGATTAGTGGTCGGTTCTGCATGTGCTCTAAAAGCTTTGTGGACTTTTATAGGGTGTGTCCCAATTTGAAAACGACGTCATGTAATGCTTGGGTTGAAGCCAAATCATGAATGAACAGATTATGGCAGTTTTTGTTGTTTTTTGGTTAGCTCTTATGACATGATAGCGTTATTACGTCAGTGTGTTTTTATCCTACTTTGGCTCTGTTTCAGATTGTGATTAACTGTGCCATACTCAAGGGACTGAAGTATAACCAAGCCACGCCCACCTTCCACCAATGGAGGGACCAAAAACAGGTGTTTGGACTCAATTTCTCGAGCAAGGACGATGCCGTGATCTTCGCCACAGCCATGCTGAGGGCCCTTGAGGTATTGTTTTCATTATTCCGTGCATTCATTCGTTCATGTGTAATAATTCTTCAGATATTTACATAGTTCATTGTAATCTTGTCACTCTAATGTGCTGATAATGCCTCAATTCATTTTAGGTGTTGAACACCGGGGCTCAAATGAACTTCCGACAAGCTCCTCCACCTCCAAGTCAGACCCTTCAGCAACAAATATCTCCTCAACAGCCGCAACAACCCCCACAAAAACAAGTAAACAACAACAGGCAGCATCAAATGCAACAACAACAGCAGCAGCAACAGCAACAACATCCAGTTTACCAACAACCTCATCAACACCAACAAAACGAGGGGAGCGGTCACTACGATATCTACGATGAATACCATGCCGGAAGTAGTCAAGGGAGCAACCATTATGGAGGCGGTAGTCAGGGATCTGGGAACCACTACGGCGGCAGTGACTCGGGTTATGATTCTCATCAATTGATGCAACAACAACAGCAATTACAACAACAACAGCAACAGCAGCAACAACAACAGTATCAACAGCATCATGAGATCGAGTTGGAACGGAGGCTCTCCCTTCAGCAACAACCCACCAATGGAGTGATGATCCACCAAGTTCATTCAAGTCCCAATATGCACCAGATCTCCTCACCGCCGGGCCCACCTCAGCCTTTAGGTGTGATCAGTAATGGACCGCCCCCGGCTCCACCAGCCCCTCCGGCCCCTCCTATGGCCCTGGCAGCTCCGGCCGCACCGCCTCCACCTCCTGGTCCTCCACCAGCGCCATCTATGAACAGTGGGGCACCGCCTCCTCCACCGGGACCACCCCCGGGCTCCAATACGGGCAGTGCTCCGCCCCCACCCCCTCCTCCACCCATGGGATCGCTGTCTGATGGACCAATTGGGGGACTGGCTGCAGCCATACAGGCAGCTAAACTGAAAAAGACCCAGCCCAAAGAGAACAGTGGTGGCAGTACGACCAGTTCGAACAGCTCGGGCTATGGTACCATTGGGCGTGGCAAAGAGGAACGACCCGCCCTCTCGGGAGGAGGCGGGGGAATGGCCTCCATGATGGACGAGATGCAGAAAACTTTGGCTCGGCGAAGAGCCAAGGTAGAACAGAAACAGGATGAGGTATGTCCCGAAAAAAATTATGACGAAATCATGGCAGAAGGGGTAAGACAATGAGGAAAAAGAGGTGAAAGATTAATACATGATTTACTTTTGATTCACCTAAATATGTGAATGACCTCGAGATTTTTGAAAAGGTGGAAAAAAGAGGAGAAAGATTAATATAAGATTTACTTACGATTTTTTTTTACGATTTACTTACGATACGATAATATCAACCAGTCTACTACTTTTAAGAGCAAACTTTTAATACAAGGCAAATGAATTCTCAATGCTTAAAATCAAGGCATTTTATGACAAAGATACTAAAAAATTGACCTTGTTCTACGTTGATTTTGTTTAGCAACACTTCAAGAAATAACTTGAATAGTTTTGAACACACCGTGAAACCGTCTCAAACACAAAAATATCTCTTCAGGTCCACAGAAACGTCCAAATATTCAACTTCGCATCATGCTGACAGAATACTACCTACTGAACTATTGATTGAATTATTTGAATATTTTCTTGATCGCTCTAAAGTTGATTAGACCTTAGTTTTAGGCCTGGAAATGTCAGGGCGTATTCAAGAAAATTCGCACAAATATAAAAAAGGGCGCAAAATCGAGTGTTTTTGCATTATGAATACCATCTCGTCTGAATCCTGCTTTCTTGACATTTTGTATGAGCATGCCAATAACGACATCAATTCTTAACAATTAAGAATGTTCGTCAGAAAACTGTCTTGTATCAGCGCAATACAATAATAAATCTTTGTCTGTCCTTTAGTTGCTCACTTTAATGCAACGACAAAAATACTTCACCGTCAACTCTTTTGACCAATGGATGAGAGTAATCGAACGAATTCACCTGGGGATTCTGGGGTTCTTCAAAGAGATTTATTCTAGGGATGCGTCAAAGTCGAGACTATCCCGCCAAAAAACTGAATAAAAAATCTAGAGCCTAATTCGGATTCTTCGTTTCGACAATCAATCAATCGAAAGTGCTCTAGTCTAGACCAGGGACCAGGGAAATTTTATTCGTGTTGTCTGGGGCCCACCAAACAGGCATTGGTAGGTTCAGGGGCCCACAAATTAGCGATCAAAGAGCTTTGGGCCCACGAGTACAGTACTATGGATGGCGCTCGGGCCCACTATTTTGGACTTTCTCCTGGGCCCACATTTGGGCCGCGGCCCCCCGGTTGCCGACCCCTGGTCTAGACCTATTTCTGACACATCTCTGTATTCATTTTGGCCCCCAAATCCCTAGCTGAATTCGTCCAACTACACTCATCCATTACATCACATTCAACCCAAAAAAAGAAAGCCATCAACCCCTAGTAAAATAACCTGTTTCACTCATGTTGATTCTATGATTGCTATTTTCAGGATGAACCCGAGAACGGCAGCAATGGGAACCAAGGCGGTCTGAGTCACTCGAATTCCCGCGGTCGTGTGTTTGAAAAGGGTTCATCGCCCACAAGTACGGGCACATCGAAATCGAATGCCGGATCCGAATCGCCCAAAGTTGGAGGTGGTCGACGACGATTCGGTTCCAACGCCAACGAAATCGACGTCACCCAATTCAACGGCGAATCCACGGGCAATCCCGAATTAGACGCCATGAAGCAAGAGATCCTCAGCGAAATGAGAAAAGAAATCAAACAAATGAAAGAAGAAATTCTCGAGGGTAATGAATGATTTCAAAACGCTGGCGATTCTTTATGTAGGCTGATTGAGATATGACTCAATGGAGTCATATCTCTGAAAGAATGGAATGAATGAATGGGTCCAGACAAATTTAATGAAGGATAGGTCAAAGCTTATGACTTGTCAAACAAATGAATGTAATGGATTAGCGCAACAGAAAAAAAAACAGAGACGGGCAATATGCCCGTGAGGACTACCAAAAATATAAAACACAACTTTTTTTTTCTTTTGAACTTTTAAAATTGGGTTTTGACATTTCCAACTTCTATTTTATTTGAAATACTTGACGTATGCATTTTTTCAGATGCACATTTGCTCAGACCAACAAAGGCACGTTTTCTGGCAGTAACTTTCCTGTCGTATAAGTCGCAAGTTTTTTTGGTGCCCCTGTAAATTCTTTGTTTTGTCAACCCAGGGGCTTGCCAAGCCATAGCTTAACTTAGAAGAGTTTTCCGAAAATCCTCATCGATTTCGTCCGGAATAATTTATTTGCGAGAAAATGGAGTACTTTTGAAAATTGTTTATTTATGATTCTATCGCAGATCACGTTGCATTTGGGATAACTACTGGATTGTTACGAATAACAATGATAATCATTGCAAATGGAAATATTCCAAACACATCGAGTATTTGAACTCTTTCAATGCAGAAACCCCAACTTTAAAAATGGTCTTGGGGTGCTTGGACAGAAAGTACTGAAAAAAAAACTTTCACTGTTTATCCAATGATTACGCTTGATAAAGGGTGCAAGTTCAATTCCTAAGCCATCCTGCTTTTAGCCACTCCTTGGCTAACTTGAGAACGACGGAAAACCAAAAAAGTGGCGAAGTTCTGTATTTTTCATATCATATACGATCACAATTTAGGTCAACCCTGTCATTTTGTTATGAATGTTATTTTAGGGGACAATTTAAAATGCAAGTGTCGGACAAGTCACTTTACGAATTTGAAAGTAGCTGAAGTAGGAAATGAAATGGCAAACACACCAAAAACAGTAAATTGTGAGCACGCAGAAATGTCAAATCAAATGAAAATACTCAAAAGTTCAAAATTGTCGGGTTTCTTGCGGGTTTTGGGCTTGATTTTTCCCGTTTGGTACTTCAACACTTTTCTGTGGTCATATTTCAGGTCAAACGTTGAGGCAGGTTTCGAGCCCAAAAATTTCAGATAAAAGAAAATAATACAAACGATAAAACGAACAAATAATTTACGCACTTTGTTATAATTGGAATCAGAGAGTTTTGCAAATAAACCCTTTTGGGCTGTTTGATGCACATCAACAGATACCATTTCGTAACTAACAATGGCATTTTTGTCTTTAAAAGTACTCTGTTTTTAGTTTTAGAAAAATAAAAGTTACTTGCTTTAAAATACTTACTTATCCTAATGTCCAATTTCATTACAGTGATCCGAACTGAAATGGGCCGACGTTAGAATCAAAAGAGCCCCTAGAAATCTTCGTGTCACATCATGACAAAAATGAGTTACACTAAATTCAATCCGACATTGTGCGACATCAACGAGAAGAAGCCAAATAATCACTTCTCTCAAAAGCGTCCGTGAGCCGAGAAACATCATTCATCGACTTTGTCCCTCCGATTCCTCACGAAAAAGAAGAAGAAGACTAAAAAGTCAAGTATCCAATCCACACCCACCTTAACAACGCAGCTAGACATTCATGATTATTTTTGTTCCATTTCATCTCCAGCCCGTTTGGTTCATTAACTCAATTACACACTTTTTCCATTTATGACCCAATTTGCGTTTCTCTCCCGTTCTTGGATATCATTGAAGTGCAATATCAACGTTATTTTAGCCATCCCGGTTTGATTTCATTGCCCTTTGTTTCTCACATCATCTTGGTTTTTTTTTTCAAATAACGATATTGTGATAAGTGTTTCATTTCTTTCTTTTATGTAATGCATTTGCAGCACGTTTTGCCAGAACAAGGAGTCGAAAGTTTGACAAACTTCCCTCCTTCCTTTATCTTTCAAAAAATACATCATCCTCATTAGTACATCTCCCGAAGCGAAATTGTAAAATAGTTGGATAATATTTTGTAAATCTAGAGGATGATGACTAGAAACGAAAACGAAAATTAACCAGGTTAGCTCAGTTTCCCCTCGCTCTCTGTCGAAAATCTGTTCATTCAGCTTCTAAAAGCATAACAATCATTGAACTAGTCAGTCAGTCTCCTGATCTTTCTCCTATTTCGTTTTTTCTCTCTCCAGAAGAGCAAGATTATTAAGAAACAAAATCAAGACCGCCTATGCGAGCAATGAAATCAGGAGAACAACGTGCTTCGAATTGACCATCGGATTTTTATAGTTCCTCAACCCCTCTATCTTGATTGATCTGATCACCCTAGCCGCTGCTACAACTTCCATTTTTGATACGATTAATTAGTTAACAAGGAAAGGCAAGCAGCAATGATTCGTGCCTCTTGAAGGTTGGCGAAAAACTCACGAAAACCTTCCGGTTTGTGACTTTGCTTGCATTGTCGTACTAATGATTCATCATTGGCTATCGTCATCATCAATACTATTAATAATATGAGTATGATTATTCTTATCACTATTATTGCTAGTACTACTATTATGATTATAGTTGTCGCTAATACTGCTCCTATTACACCTTTGATTATCATTATTATCATTATCATTGCTACAACTATTCCTATGTTCTGTCTTGTATCGAATGTTCAATAAAACTTTCAAATTCTCTTGAAATGTTTTGATGAAGACACGCTATAAATCCATTACGTATCATGAGCTTCTTTAGAGCCAAGACACGTTTTCAAAAATATGGCTTGGGGCCGATTATTGCACAAAAATGTGAGGTTATTGGAATGGGAAATTATTCGTATCACAGTATTTATCGGTTTGTAATTACTAGAGACTAAAGATCCTCATGGCAAAGATACGTCAACTAGGTCGAGTTATTGAGCTTTTTTGAAGCTTCAAATGTTTGCCGTTGTTGTCGCCACCATCAACTGAGGCAGTCCAAGATAAAACAAAATTTGATTTTCCAATCAGTTTAAGTAATTCATGCCAATAACGAGCAATTCAGTTATCATATTGCAAAATAAGCAGTGCTTGAGCTATTGCTTTGATATTTTTTCGGTCAAAGCCACCTATTGGCTGTATTTTTCTCTTACGTTTCTTGGTTTGTTGGGCTTTTTAGAAGCTTCACATTAAAGCCACTTGCCGCTAGGGTCAAGTTGGCGTATCCAAGAAGCACGGAAATCATGGCGTGAGAGGCTAGCAAAGAGAATTACGATTCCCAGCAGAAACGAACCATTTGCTTTTTTCTGCAAATGTGACCTGGCTTGTATTGAGAAGAACACGTATTTCAAATTTCAGCCCTATCGAATGTCGGAGTGAAAAGTTATGCCTTCTCAAACTTATGTACTGAAGAGAGCATAGAATGAATGAACTCGCCCTTTTGTAGTAAAACGATTACCACAAAAGGGCCAGTTCATTCATTCTCGGTAGGATTTGCACTGAACTTTGAGTGAGCATAACTGTTGTCTCCGACGTTCGATTGAGCTAAAAATTGAAATACGCATTCTTGTCAACATATCCAAGGTCTCATTTGCAGAAGAACGCAAGTGAATTGTTCTTACAGGAAATCATTATTCTCATTGCTAGCCTCCCACTCCATGATTGCAGTGCTTCTTGGCGTATCTTTGTCATGAGGATCTTTACTGGAGGCCGGATTTGAAATAGCTGTTTTATGAGTCAGAACTTTTTTGAATTGAAAAATATTGACCAAATATTAAAAATTAAATTGAAATGAGCAAAATGATTGATAAAAAGACATTGAATTTCCCCCGACTTGGGACTAGGGCTTCTTGGATTAATCCGTATTTCGTAAATTCGGATCAAGGACTAATTAAGGAGGATTCAATACTGGATTGACTTTAAAATGATAGATAAGCCAATGAAAATTGAAATTTTTGTTTTGTGATAAGGAGATCAGTAATACTGTCTTCAAACAATGCTAATAATACAGTTGATTGACGAAATTTTCAGATAAAATCCTTTAATGACGAGTAAATATCACTTCTTGTCTTCATTTAGTTTTAAGTTTTGTAACAAGCTCGAAATAGTACATATCTTGACTTCAGAAGTCACTTGGCTAAATTGTTCAAAAGTTATTGACAGCACGATCTATCCATCTTTACCTGGGACTAATACTAAAGATCTACCAATTCGCCCAATCTTTTGAAAAAAAAATTCTTGATATGTCATAATTACCCTAATTGTAAAGAAGAAACGGCCTTGGATGGATCAATTGAATTGTCTTCAAACAAATTTGATGTTGGAGAAATTTGGCGAAAAATTAGGATCAAAAGCATAAATGATGCATACATTTGCCAGTACTGGGTTTTGTAAGAAGCTCCAAAAATGGAATAAATCTGGTATTACTTGCTTAAATCTTGTAAAAGTATAAGCTACTTATTCCTAAATTTCTGGCAAAATTAACATAAAAGTTTTGAAACCCCACACAAAACCATGAAATTGTTGACTAAAATGAAATTTAAGATATTGTTCAATTTGTTACCTATTATTCTTCGTCTGGAATATGTAGGAGCAGATTCTCTAACAGCATTTAAGGCACGATTGGACAAATTCTTAAATACTATTCCTGACCAACCCACTATTCAAGGGTTGTACAGATCTGCCAACAGTAACTCATTGGTAGATCAAATTTCATATAAACGGTAATTATATAAACTATTTTAATCATTTACTCTCTTTACAAGGAATCCCATTCCTTGTCGCGGTATTAAAAAATCCTTCCCCTCCCCCCCAAAAAAACAAAAAAGGAAGATTGAAAACGAACAAAAAACACAAAAACCATTATATGCACCATAAAAGGTAGTAATGAAACAAACTTAATATTACAATTATACGTGTATATATTCTTCTGCCAGATATGATGGAAAAATCCAAAATGACAAAAAAATCGAACTTCATTTCGCCTAAAACTTAAAGGTTTATGAGACTTTCCATATTCAACATTTTTCATTTAAATTTTTGTCCACAAAGACTTGTTCCTCCGAAGGGGCATTCAAAAAAGATTTTTTTTGTATACACCGCACCCAGCATTCAAATTTTTTCTTGCCTGAATTAATGTCTATTTATTAAGGAATTATCATAACTTGATATTGGCTTGAACCTTTTTCATCAAATCTAGAACTCTATGATTAAATGAGTACACGCAAATAGGACTAATGCTTCTAAAGGTTTGGGAAGAAGAAATACACAAGAAAAAGTGCAACATTTTATAACAATATATTTTCAACAAAATTGTTGCAATTACAATATTTCCTGCAGGTATGTTTTGGAAATGAACATGCATAATATTGCATTTTTTTTTTTCAATTATGGCATTTTTGCTTCCTCTCAAATCCTATAGATACACTGATCGGACCAATCAATCTTATGCACTTACTCTTGTAAAAATAGTGCTCTAACCCAACCCAAAAAAGACACTACGAAAATTTTAAAGTGACGTGCCGCTTCTCGAAAGACCCAGGGAGTCGCTCATGTGGGGCAGGGAGAGGGTGAATAAAGTGAAGCTCTAGAAGTCGCCATATATTAAATAGAGTTTGCTAGTCATTGACTAATTACGATTCATGGGGTTCCGCTATCTAGCTATACCCATCCATGACGAGTACCGTAGGTTGTTGGTATTCAGTCAGATGCATAAGGAGACAAACAATGAGTCAATCAGTGATGCCGTTGCCCGAAGCTCGATCAATATGGATGGTTACAGGGTGCAGTCAATCAAATTGTGTCGGAGAATCCATAAATGGTGAGCAAATTACCATTTGACGACACGTGATCAATTGAAATCAAAACCACATCAAAGAGGAGGAAAAAATGACATCAATCAACTAATCTTGCTTTCCTGGAGGGGAAAATGCTCAAGATCAATGATTTGAAAATAACCGGCGGCGTCAATGTCATCGAATTCTTCTGAAAACGACCAATATCCGGTTAATTTAGGCCAAGGAGTTCATCGAAACCGAGTTCAAATATTGTAGGAATGTCAGGATGAAAGTCTCCAAAGTCCAGGACGAGATTGTTTTCGACTGCACGGAAGACAGATGATATTTCAAACAAAAGCCATCCCATTTTAAGATTTTAGCCCGAGGATTCTTGCACAAATACAAATTGTTTGTCACCTCGCTGGGGAGAATAAAACCCCAGTTAGATTGCGGCCATTAACGGAAGTTATCCATTCAATTTGGAGCTCTGGATAGATCTCAGCATGGGTGGGTACTTTACTTAAAAGGGAAATACACTTGAGAGTTCAGTTGGGCTCGTCCATTTGCAATTGGTCAAAGATCGCTCTGAAGCAATCGTCAAGCAACGACGTGGAAATAAATAACGATTGCTTCACACTGTCTCGGCTTGGACTTTGATGACTAAAATATTTAGGACTCGGACAAGGAGTGAACAACAGTTTGCTCAGGAGCGGGATGACAAAAATGTGCGAGACAACAGAATGGAAATAATGACGGAACAATTGAATTTCCAGGGTGTGTTGAAGGACAGACACAATTGTTCTCTTTGCTAATTGCGCCACCTAGCACTAATAAACATAAATAAATAAAAGCAAGGGAGATACAATGGGCCATGTTTGCTGTTGTTGCTGGTTAAGTTGCTTATGAGTAACGTTTCTGGCCAGACCCAGTGATTTCTTGTAATAACTTATTTTCACATTTTAGAATGCAGGACCCAAAAAACCAAAGACTTTTTTGTTAAAGCGTAAGTTTCTTTGTAGAATGACTACTTTGGTCTTAACCCTCATTGACCCAAAGTTAAGCAATACTTAACAGAAATCCTTCCTTGGGCAAGTTAGTTGGAAAGAGAGACCCAATTCTTGTTACATAATTATCTTTTTCCAAATTTCAAATTTCCATTTTTGATCCAAAAACATTTAATCAATGCAATGAAGAACAAATTGGGGCATTTCAAAACACTGTCCAAACTTAATCTGTTAAACCACTTGAGGGGGTGATGACAACTCTGTAGAGACCAGTTTGTAGACGTTACCATTTTAAACAATATCTTTGGCAAACCAGGTCATATGAAAAATTCTGAAGTGAAAATGGTTCTGCTTAGAAAAAACATATAAAAACATAAAACTATCCCCCAAGAAAGTCAAAGTGACACTGTGTCTAAGAGGGTTATCCATAACAAGAATGTGGAGGTATTGCATACAATAACATTTAATTGTAATTGAAATCACTTACTTTTTGGGCCAATTTGTGTAATTGATTATATTTTTGGTCATGTAATTGAATACATTTTTGATCATGTAATTGATTACATTTTTGGTCATGTAATTGATTACGTTTTTGGTCATGTAATTGATTACTTTTTAGTGTTGTCATTGATTACATTTTTGGTCATGTAATTGATTTCATTTTTGGTCATGTAATTGATAACATTCTTGTTCATGTAACTGATTCCATTTTTGGTCATGTAGTTGATAACATTTTTGGACATGTAATTGATCACATTTCTGGTAATGTAATTTTTTTGGGGGGGGATTGATTTCATTTTTGGTCATGTTATTGATTACATTTTCAATGATAAATTATGTATCATTATTAAAATTCTTATCAAAACTAACTGACCTTTAAAGATGAATTACCATTTGGTGCATCATTTTTTCATCAATTTGGTGCCACCAACAAATAGCCCACCCATGTAATGGCTTGCACAACCGTTTCGACAGTTCTTGCGTACCGTGACGGTAGGCGCTGGAATTGTCAGTGTCTTGGAAGAAAAGAAAGGTTTCAGCCAGTTTCAGTGCTCTTAAGAAGCAAGTAGGAGAAGTAATTAATCAACTTTTCCTAACATCACCTAATCTAACGGTCACAACATATGATCCCAAAGCCTAGCCTTGCAGGGCCTGAAGCCTAATCCTAAAGCTGTGTTGCAACATACACTTTGCATATTTATCTATGCCGACGCACTGAGAATCCGTGCGCGAACTTGGACTTCTAGGTCCAAGAGCGTACCGGCCCATCCTTAAGACTGCCTGTAGTCTGGTGATTCCCGTTTAGAGAACTCCCATCAAGACCACATGCTTTTATTGGGAACACAAAACTTTCGCTACGTTTGTTTTTACCACGCAACCTCGCTCACGTGAGGTTGCACTTAGCATTGCGGGGTGGTTTTCTGAGCTAGACTACAAAATGGCATTTGTACTAAGAAAAGACATTCACAACCAAACTACTGTCATCCACAAAAAACTTGGGCAGCTATTGAGGCAAATTGAAAATTGTATTTTGAAATCAATTACATGTCAAGTATGCCTCCAAACACGGCCTAATGTATCAAATTCACCAAAAGCAAAAGGAAAATTGGTGCACACAAACAAAAAATCAAATAAGGGCGTTGTCAAATAAAAAATATTTCTTAAATATCCAGCTTTTTTCAAATATTTAGGAATTTTTAGGACTTTTGAAGAAAATAAATATTGGATGTTTTGTTACTTTTTGCAAATATATTTTCTTGGGCCCTAATTGTGACCATTTAAACAGGGCCCAATCTGGGTTTAATTGTTTTTGTAATTTTTGCAATTGTAATTGAAGTCAGTTACATTTCCAGAAGATGTAATTGTAATTGTAATCAATCACATTTTACGACAAAGCAATTTGGATTTTGGGTGCTAGTGTTGGAGGTTCGAGCCTGGCCCGGCCAACAAAGTCAGCCATCACATCGCCCAAAGTTTTTTTCCGAATCGCCTGAAGTTTTTCCGAATGGCCCAAAGTTTTTCCCGAATCGCCCAAAGTTTTTCGGAATCGCCCAAAATTTTTCCAAAAGGCAATTTCAAGTCCAGTATCAGAATGGTTCTCCATCTGTGGGTGTGAATTTAACGTCTAAAAGTTTCCTCAAGAATGGTCGGGGAAGTGAATCGAACCTGGAACATCTCTCACTAAAAGAAACTGCGCTAACCACGACACCACGTCTAGTTGTAATTGTATAAAGTCAACTCTTTCAACGGATTAACCCGACCCTGTAAATGTAAAAAAATAAACCCCAACAATTTACACACACAGTACCATAAGCACAAACCTTTCCAAAATACTCGGCATTAGTGGGAGATGTTTTATGCAAATCGTTGCACTCACCACTGCTTGTGATAAAAAGTAGTTGGTTGCAATCACAATCAGCAAAAGTGGATCAAAAGCCAACGCCAATTGGTTCTTCAGCAACCTCTGGTTGCAACGGTCACCAATTGGACATCGAACGAAACGGAAGAGGGAAGAAGAATGAAAACCTGGAGGGACATCATCAGTGAGTTGAAAAGCGAACACGAGAAACAATCGAAACACTGCACTCACTCACTCACTCACTCACCCCGAGAGAAGAACCACCGCCGAAAAGAGTGTGTAAAGACTGACTGAATGAGCTTGTTATATACGAGTCCGTATAATTGTGATGATACCTTAATAGAACACGATTTGCACAATAGGACACACTTACTCTGGACAATTGAGAAGAATGGTCCTCATGTCTGACACTCATTAATAAAGAACTCTCGCCCTTTTCCCTGTTTAAAGGCAACCTTGTCCAACTTCATGAATTGCTTGCGGAGTGTTCAAAAGATTTCGCGGATAGAGCTTGATTAAGAATGACGAATTTTCTTATCCGAAATGAATGATAGTAATCACCAGGCTATTTCCTCGGGTTGTTGCAATTTCCTGGACACCATATGTCATCTTTTGGTAAGATAATGTTGACACGGACACAATCAGTTCGCATCGAACCTCATGCAATTATCAAGACTTTTCCAATCACCATCCATTGGTTAACCGCTTTACCGGTGAATCATCAGAGACCAAATTCTCTAGATCACAATTATGAAGTGGGCGCAATCTTAAAATTCCGTTATTTTTCAGATATCTTATAATCCGCCCAGTTTAGAACACATGGAACCAGAAGTGTCGATTATCTTTCCACAGAGGGCAACATTTTGAATGTAATTACTAACACACGTCAGTTGATCATAATCACTTTGTCAGTACATTCTTGTACTTTTCAAAGATCATTTTGATGATAATTCCTAAGTGTTGAGATGTCAACCAATAAGTGCAAGTTTCCTCAAATCCCTCAAAATTGTCCCTTTAGAACCACATAAATAAAATCAAGTTTGATCCACATTAGAAGGAGTTCCTTGAGTTAATTTGAAATTTATCTTATTTCTAAAGATTGAGTAGTTGATGCTAATTGCCAATTTTTTGAAGAATTCGGTTCAGAAGCGGCTTCCGTCTCCACCCAAACATCAGTTGACATCAGCTCCTGCTTGTGTTATTTACCTTGCAATTAAAAGCATAACCATAATTATAGCCTCGGCATCTTCGTTCGCGGTTCCAGTGCATTTTCTTGACATTTACACCCCATGATTTTGGTCAGCTCCCCAAACTGTCTCTTATCCCTCGATTACTTTGCGCTTCCAAACGTCACGATCAATGAATTTGGACTACATTCCAAGTGTTCAAGTGCACCACACAAAGTAGACTCGACTAAAGGAAGCTTGGCCGGAATTGGAAGAATCCCACTCTCTCATTTCTGGTGTCGCCTTCATTAATGTGTCAATTTCGGACTTTGTCGGTTCATCTTTCACCTGTTTCATGATCGGGAATCTATCAAGTACCGTTGGTTGGATCTAGAATTGGAAGTGAAGACGTGTTAAGGATCTATTCTGCTGTCAACCTCGGTCTGGACAGCACTTTGCTTTTTGGCCCAATGCTGACCAGGAAATCCAGTCAAAAGCACACTCCCAACCAAGTACACTTTAGTTGGTAATTTGTAAGGTGCAAATGAAGTCATTTCATCACACATAAATTCATGAGGAAATGACGAGACCCCCAATTATTCCAGAACAACTTGAATACAGTCTGCTAACGTCTTACAGGGGATTTTGAATTGGGTGGAGCCTTGGAAAAAAATGAGTTTATTGCTTCGCCAATGGTTACGCTTATTTGATTCTGATCGACCCGTTAAAAGACCGTTTAAGGCTAATTTCTTAAAAAACACATATGTTAAACATGACAAGTATTTGATAATCTATGGGCTTGTTTTATATGTTGGTTAGAGATCAATGACCTCACTTCCTCCGACTTTGGGGTAAGCTCGTGAAACGAGACGGATGTCATATTTCGTGCCTGGCATTAGTATTTGTCAATACTTTGCTATTGAACAGTTATGTTAATAATAGCAGAAAATAGATTTGTATTATCCCAACTTTGTTGGATTATTTCATAGAGCATCGCTTTATCTTTGAATTTATTGTCAAAGCCAAAGTCATTTCTATTGATATATTGGGTGTCGCTTTCAATGACTTTGGGGTCGAGGATAATGGTGAGAATAAATCACCATGAAAGAACATTGTCAAAGTGTGTCGTAGACCGAAAAAGAAATTATACGTCTGTTTATTTTGTACAACAATATTTTGAATTGTTTTTGAAAGATGTCTTGAAGCATAAATTTATTGGGCAATAATCTGATCAATACAAGCAAAGTTTGCTCCAAAACAATCATAATTACGAATAACTCACAATTGGTCTCTCCATTAGCGATCATTTTCCGTTCATTGAAGATTGCTCACAAATCAATTATTGTTATCAACACGATTCTTTGTTCCTTTAAACTCATTATTACCGACATTCAATACAATTTATGTTCTCCTTTGGAAACATTTCAAATAACATCTTTGTTTCACATACCACCGATCCTTAAAAATGGCTCATTTAAGACTTATCCTTCCATAAAACGTCTCCCGATATTCTCGATCAAAGGATTAAAACGAGCTGATCTCCTCATTGGATGTCTGAAGACGGTTTGCTGGTTCTTTGAGATAATCCAATAACAATATGTACACATCAGGGTGGCTTGAAGATGACTATATCTCGTTACGGTAGGCGTAATTATTTCATCATTTGGCAAGGCCTAATGGATTTTTGAGCTGATTTACAGGATTGATCACTTAGCTCACTTGTCCGTTCGTATTCGATGATTTTTTGGAGACCTAGTTGCGCCTCATCCTCGAACCTTGCTTCCGTTATTCACGATACACTCGCTTGTGGATGAATGTGGGCTTTTTGCACGTCATCACCAACACGGTTGGTTTTGATTTTGGCACTGAAAAAAGACAACCAACCATGTTCATGATACCATTGGTAGTTGGGACTGGCCTCAAGGCTGCTCAGGAGCTATTTCACTGGATTGATGGGCTCATTCTCAACTTCACCAAGGCCATTAGTCTTGAGTTTTGGCGGGTCGATTTGATTGAAGATCGAAATCGAGCGTCTGGCGGGAGTTTCGCCCATAAGGTACCAAAATGTACTCAACTCTTATTGGTTGGAATGATCAATTGGTCACGATGTACCAATTACACTGGGTCATTCACCAAAATGACGGCTGTCATTAGAAGAGGTGTGTAAACATTGACCTTGCCCAACCCCAACCAACATCTATCTAGCTTTGTATCTACGATTGGGATGTTGTTCCTGGAGAAAAAAAGATATCCCACAAAATCTATGAAGGTAAAAGTTTCCAAACATCTCCATTATCGAGGATGGAACCAAGGACAATGGTGAAATTATGTAGTTGCATACTTCCTAAAAAAATGACAAGGTCGTCATTTTTTTGATGGGGGCGTCTACTTGACACGTGTTTTATGAAAAGTGGATCGACAGACAACGATTGATGGTTTTCAAGTGTTTCAGATTCAAACAATTGGATGTTGCCTTTTTTGGCCCTCCAATCTCTAAAAAGATCATCGTAATCGTCCATTTCACAAAAAGATTGTCAAAATCATAAGTACCTTATAGTAGTCCTAATACCTTTAAACTAATAACGCTGACTCATTTAGGTGAGTTATTGAATCGAACAAATAGTATCCAAAATATTCTTGAGCCATTCCCACACAATGAAGTCTAGGCAAAGTATTTCTTCCATTGTAGTCAAAGCCAAAGATGACCAACACCAAGTACAAGTGAGAATGCAGGAGGCCAAAATAATTGAGCCTGATCAATAAATCACGCCCTCTCACTTCACCAAATACTAAGAATCCTCGCTGAGCGATGCAATGAACTTGAAGGAATGTCCGGAAATGTCCATGATTGTAAATACGAACTCTGTGTTTCCTTGGGCTTAACTGAGAAAATAGCAGTTCATTTTGATTTAAAACTGAGTAAAAGCGTCCTGAGGAGTTGGGAGGTAATTTCATTGGACTTTGATGTTCAGGACATTGAATGGAGGCCAATAAAATGTTTGGACATAATTGCACCCAAGTAGATTGAAGTGCTGGCGTTTGAAGCGTGGCACCATGTTAACATCAACCGTGTTATTAGTGTACTTGGAAAGTACGTAACTGGTGATGAAACTCTAAATGTAAAATTTGATGTCGAATCTCTCTGTTTAGAGACAAAAATGCATCATAATGAAACTTTTTGAACTGAGTTCTTGTGCGGAAATTCCTTTAAAATTTTTTATCATTGTGGCTTGCAAGTTGGTTTTTGCATCGATCATCGCGCTAAGGTATATCTTAAAAACATACTACCTCAACCTCATCAAAAGGTGTTTTTTTTTCATTGCCAATTTTTGTGTACCTTTAATAAAAAAAATAATTTAAAAGTGAATTATAAAAATGCAAAAAGTACCAAAAAATCAATTGAAGTCATTCCTCAAACATGATGATGTTGATTTAAGAAAACCGTTTGTCATTAAAAAGTCGGAAGAAAGGCCTTAAATCAGCTACGTAAAAAAGCTGCAATGCCAAAAGTACTCGGGCTAGAATTTTGAAATCTAAGCCTTTCAAAGTAATTTTCATAAAATTTTTTTAACCATTTTCTTCGTTTCCTTATTAACAAGCCACCCTAATTTTTAGCCCGTTAGTAGTCAACATCATCGTTCAACATGGGATGAAAAACTGTAGCATCAACGAAATGCTCGTCCCCTTGGTTCTCGTACAAAGAGCGGTGATTAGCAAAACTATCCACTATAAATAACTTCAACATGGAAATCCCATCAATAACCCGCAAAAATGTAAAGATTAAACGTGCATCACTGAATAAGAGAGCTGCCACCAATGGCAATGGCATGCGTTAATTGCCTCCACTACGTTCGATCGAGTTGTCCTATTGTCGTGCATTTTCTTCGACCAAGATCAGGAAGTTCAATTGAGTCTAATCATTTTGTGAGCTAGAAACGGAAATTCAAGCCATCAAATGGTATGCACAATTTGACGAGTCCAATCAAAACCCAGACCCCAAAGGCAGTTGTCGTCCGAATCAAAAGACGATCCCAATTGAGGCGACGGTGAGCCCACGTGTCCTTCTCATTTGTTTCGACAATCTCATAGTTTTTCCGGAATACGGAAATGATCGTTTTCATTGACCGATTTTCAGAACCAGAGGTCTCGCCACATTGAAGCTCTTTCGAGAGAAACGAGACGTTGTAGTGGTTTTGGTTTCTTGGTTTCTAGACCACGAACAGCCATTGGCCCTCATGCTTCGTGGTGTGGTCAATATTTTATGAACAACATCCATGTCGTTTACATCTTTTGGATCGGTCTCACATCCTTCCGAATATAGAAAAGTACTTGCTGGAAGTTTCATTTCTTTGGGAAGACTTCATGAAAAACAAAGCAATTGGACCTTCAATTTGACATGCCTATCTTGTAAGCGCAAACATATGCAAATTTGTCATTTTACCTCGTATACCTCATTTCGTATTAGACAAAACACAAGTAGAAGCGAGAAACCTAATGAACCTCTTTAGGGGTAAATGAATTAAGAGTTTGTAAGTCAATCGATGACGTGTCGGTCAGGCATGCATCGCAAGATACCCAATATGAACTGATAACTAGCATGATTTTTTATCCTATAAGAATTGAAGTACATCACTGTGGCTATTAATTCAGATCAATGGAATCGTCGTTCTCAATGTCCAAACGTTGCCTTCTGACGGCGCCAACAGAACTAAAATGGGACATTTTTCTGTCAAAAGCCCATCTTTTTTTGTAAAAATATTGAATTGTGCGATAGATCCGACTTTTGGTCAATGTTGTGCTTGTCACATTTAAAGTACATCATAAGCAAATGGAATAGTGAAATGATTTTTTGTGAATGGAATTGTCGATTAAAAATCATAGTCTTTTATCACTCGGGGTACCTTTTTTAAAACTTTTTTTTACCATTTTGAAACTTTTGCCCACCACGACTTTGATATACCCCGAAAATGTGTGGATCAGGGATTGACAGCCTTTTATGGGTCAAGGCTCCTAAAATTTGATTCGTAACGTCAGGGCCCACTCAAGAGACGTTGGTAGGTTCAGGTACAAAGAGCTTTGGGCCCATGAGTACAATTCTATGAATGGCTCTCAAGCCCACTATTTTGGCCTTACTTAAAGCTGCTAGGACCACCAACAATCATCCTTGGGCCCACGGGTTGCCAACCCCTGGTGTAGATCAATCGCCTTATCATATATCTTCATTATCAAGCACATCCAACTTTAATGTAACTTCTTTGATATTTGCCTTACTTTTTTATTCTAGCATTGTAAAATTTGTAGCATTGTTAAACATGTTATCAGTTTCGGATTTCAAAGTTTTGTTATTTATGCCCGCATTAGCTTTGGTAAACAGTTTTGATTGCTTCTTTGTTTGAAGACAGGAAGTAAAATAATCGGATGAGTTGTCATCTTCGTCTACAACCAATCTTCATTTCCTTGACCCAGAGGTCCTTTCAAGGCTGCCTTGTTTTATCAATTATTCAATAAATTACAGTATTTTTTTTATTAGCCCTTTGGCACAGAAATTGTCGGGTATTTTTTTGAAGTATTTATAAACGCATTCTTGCACTCCTTTCCTTGACAGCCAATTTAAATCATGACAAATTTAGTTCAACTTTTGAATCCCATCTCAAATGACTTCCACCTTTCGTGCACAATTTGCATTTTGGTCATTCAAAAATGGGTTGAGGCACAAGAAAATTGGAATCTGGCCAATTCCAAAGCCAAGAAAAAAAATGTTCAAATGATGAAGTGCATTTAATCGTATTAAAAAAATGAAGTCAAAACTAGCCCATGCCCATAATACTGGATCACTTTAAACATAAAAAGCACATTCATTGATCAAACCTTTCCTCACTTCCTAATATTTTCCCCCTCTCATGTGAATTCTTCCCACCTTGGTCTAGAGTACAAAACAATTTATTTACGCCTCAAATTACCAGTTGACCATATCCTAATTTTTGAACACGCCATTACTTCCATGGATATGTATTCCCATCTAAGGGTCCGAATCGTGTCCGTTAAGCCATCCGAAATTGAACTGTGGAGTTGCGTATCGAGCTTCCACGAAAACCAGATCCATCTTAGGAGTAACCGCGAAATTCGAGGGTGACGCACGCACCTCAGCTTGAATCCAAAGCGTCATTGACGCCGGCAAATGACGGCAACACTTGAACCCTGCATCCTACCCACGAGGACTCTCTTTCTTTAAGGATAGGAGTGTGGTTTGAGGGCATTGCTGTTGCTTTTGCCGGGGCCGGTTTGTGTTGGGCTGGATTTGGCATGGATTTTGTTTTTATTCTGGTCGTCTGGAGTCCATTGGCACATGCACTCACTCACTCACTCAGCCCTCCCATAAGAGTAGGTACAAATTTTGAATTGTATAAATATTCTAAAGCAACACTCGATTGTCATCAGTTTGGTTCAAGTCCTTGTGATCTTAACAACTATTCCGCTGCTCGTCCATCATTCCTAACTTCAGGATAAAAATATTCTTATCATGAAGGTAGGCGTTGATATCTCCTTCTGATAACGGCCTTTTGAAGAGGGACTTCATCTATTGTTGCTACAAGGGTATTTCTTCAGTCAAAGGCCCTTCGATAGCTTTTATTGTGTGGAGAGATTACTTAAAGAATAAGTTAGGTGTATTTTTGTTTGTATTTCTTCATAGCATTTTATCAGGTTATGAACTTTTGACGTTGAAAAGGTCTCTTTGAGATTGCTTTCTTGGATTCATGAGTGTCCAAGATATCCCCAAAATTCAACTATAATCAATCAAAAGTAGTTACAAATGTGTAAGAAATGACGACAATTGTGCAAATTCAAATAACTCGAGTATGCTAAATTAAAGAAAAAAGCCGTGCTCCAGTATAGTCTTAGCATATGAACTATGTTGAAAAAACAGCTTAAGTATTAAGGTTGCGCTTGAACATGGCAATTTTTGTTATGTTTGAAATGCTTGGCCAATTTCAACTATTGCCGTTGACATTCAACCTATTTGTACCTCTTTCAAAAATGTTAGGTAACCTACGAGAAAGAGGATCTCAATTTGATGCCTTTTGAATGAAGACCTGACAAGATGCAAATGAAGTGGATTGAGCGCATGAGCAATTTGCATGGAAGAAAGTTCGCTCACCATGAAGCGTTTGAAAAATCAGATTTGTTTCTTTCTACAAACAAAATAGCAACAACTTTCGATTAAAGATCAATCAGATTCTTTCCGACAAAGACATTTTTGGAAATGTTGATTATTAGGCCTTTTAAACCGAACTTCAGTCTTCTTCATTTTGACTTAGGGGGTGAAATTCCTTCATTTGCAGTGTCTTCAAGAAACGTCTTTCCCCATTTTTAACCTGAATGGGCAAGCAAGCCTCATAGTCCATTTTCCACGAGGCGAAATATACATCAAAACGAGAGTTCACTACGCTTTCCTGAAGGAAATATTAGCACCACATCTTGGCGGTGCAACAAGTTTCAAGCTCTTTCAAGGCGCTTTTGTTTTTCAACTTGAGTATGACATGGGAAATAATGCCGGCTATGCCCAGTCAAAAGAATGCTTTATTATGTTTGAATTCAAATTTAGATCAGGAAACACGCACTACAACCTGTCACGAGCATTGTACCACTTTGACGTCTACTTACATTTCAAAAGTAAGCCTTCAAGAAGAGAACGGATGTTTTGTTTCTCGAAGTAAGTCTAGTCTAAGGGATGCCATTGTTTCAATCTTTTGACCAAAGGTTGAATCCATGCCGGAAATTGCTTGACAAGGCCTGGATTTATGGAATGAGCACAGCCAATTAAACATTTTAATCATTTGAATAATGACAAGGCCTAAATTTGCTTGAATGGAGAGGAAATGCTAATCTGAAAGTCACGTTGCGGAGATAAAGCTCTTCTTTATCATTTTATCTCTGGACACAAAAGTCGACATTCCATTCAAACAACGCATCAACCTCGTATCCATCCACTTGCCCCCATTATGAAGTCATTGGTTTTTATGCAGTCTCTTGACACAATAAATGCAATCTTTTTTTTCAGAAGCTCCGAAAGGTTTAATGGCTTGGAATCAATAGCCCTGGCATTGAACTTGATAAAAGCAGGAAGAAAAACGGTCAAAGCAAACTTTATTTCGTGCTGAGGCGCTGGCTAATTGTCGGTAAATTGGGATTTCTTCGTGGTTTTAGCAAAGCCACGACGGCTTGCAGTAATTGTGTGTGCAAGACATGATTTTGTACTACACACACATAATATTTCCGGATTTCATGAAGTTCGAAATCAACCAAATTGCCCCCATAATTTCTCAACGAACTTTTCCATCCAATTTGATGTATTAGGCTCAAATTTGATGACATGGTCACGCGACGACGGAGCCAAGTCAATTTGTTGTACTTAGATGATGACTAGATACGAATGTTCTAGGTCAAGTTCAAGTCCAAGGCCGAGCAAATGAAATGATGTGCAACCGTAAATTGATGATTTGAGTTATTGATTGTTTCAGGCATTCATCGCTACCTCTCTCCTTTTGTGTGCTTCATCGGCCGTTACCGGGCAATTTTACGCCAATGAGCCGTCGTTTTTCCGCCCCTCATATCGAGGAGCCCGACAAAACGACCAATACCCGGCCTCTCCTCCTCAAACAACCCCTGCCCCTACCCAACCCAGGGCTTACCCACAACCTCAGCCCCAATATGATGAGCCTGCTTCTTATGCTTTCGAATGGCAAGTCCAGGATGACTACACCAAGAACAATTACGGACACAAGGAGAATCGCGAGGACACCATTACTAATGGCGAATACTACGTTCTTTTGCCTGATGGCCGTACCCAGAAGGTGACTTACACCGTGGATGGATATAACGGATACCAAGCTGAGGTCAGTTATGAGGGCGAGGCTCAATACCCAGCTGAAGCTCCCAAGAGACCCGCCTACCCTCAACCTGAGTATCGCACCGCTGCCTCCGAGCCTGAACCAACTTATCAAAAAGCTGCCCCTGTCCAGACTTACCCTCAACCAAATTCTGCCCCTGCTCCCGCTTATCCCCAAAGGAACCCTGCTCCCGGCCCTTCCCCCAGTTACCGTTACACCCAAACTCAACCCCAACCTGCCATCCGACGATACAGCTACAAACCCGCACCCGTTGAGGAAGAGAAGCCCGTTGAGCAAGATCAGAGCCCAGCTGAAAGCCAAGAGGCACCCGTGGTAGCTGAAGATCAAGATGAATACAAGAGCGAAGAACCTCAAGCCCCTGAGAAACAACCTGCTGAGAAGGAACAAACCTATGAGACCTACTACAAATATTTCTAAGGAGGTAGAGGTCCAGCGCGTCTCCCGCCTTGTTGCCATATTTACAAACACAAACTAACAATCTTATTGAAAACTTCTTGAGGGCTCTGAATTGAGCCAGTTGTTACTTAACGCATTTATCTATGCATTTATCCTCCCTGCCTTCCACACTAACCCGGTTCCATGCAGAGCATGAAATATATTACCCACTTAATGCAATTCATGACTGGTATTGGTTTTTTTATTTGTCCTTGGCTAGAAGAATCGGTATGTACATCAGATTGGTGAAGGGAAGTTTTGTAGAAATTATAGACGATAATGGTCATGGTAAGTTTGAATTTGTTCACGGACAGACAGCGACATTTAGGTAAGTGTCCGTTTGTGTCGGACTCGGTTGGGGGCGGGAAACTAAAAATTGCACTAAATCCCTGGTCAATTGAAGGTCTATGGACAGTCTCTAGACAATCATATTTGATTGCGATTGATTCATGTCCACACACATTATTATATCTCTTTAAAATTGGTTCGATCCGGAAATAAAACATTCCCGGAGGCCTTGAGAGGTAAACAAGAAGTCAACGAATCATTGAGCAATTTCAAGACGACAACTACCAAGAGTTATCATGCAATTGAATGGTTCACAATTCATACAGAATAACATTGAGGTCTTGGTATCAAAAGATGTTGAACGAAGAAAGGAGATTGGGAATGTCAGGCACCCTTTTCCGAGCAAAGCTGGATCCCCAATCTCTTAGTCATCATAGGCACTTGTGGTGATTTCTTTGAGGTTGATTCCTGTGTTTTTCTGTCTGTCACTCTTGGTGTATGTCTGTTTCTCTGATGCTCTTTACTTATCCTTTCGAAGGCACTTCATTGGGTTGCTTCAATGGTGACTAGTAACTTGATTGAAACAGAATGCATTTGAAAATCTTGGTCTCTTTAAAGCTATCTTTGATTTCGGGTTTGATGGGATGTGAATTCGGTTTAAAGAGGGAGAACAACGGTCTAGTGGGGATGGGTAATTGTTTACCAGAGCTGTGGCAATTATTGGCTTCGTTTTTTGAATGGGACTAGGTTGAATTTGGCTAAACAGTTTCCTGGAAATGGTGGGGAAACGTTATAATAGTGATTTTGATGATGATGCTAAGAAGTGAAGGATAGCATTAGAATATGAAATAGATATAACTGTACATAAAGTGATGTCATGTTATAATAATTGTAGTTGTAGTAGCAGCAGCACCATTTATGGTGCATGATGTACGTAGATGATGATAATATTATTAATAATATTGAGATATCGGCCGTTTTCACGATAGATCTTGTAGTATAATAATACAACGATGATTAGAGGGCCCTAGACCTTGAATGAATGATAGTGAACATACTGGTGCTTGAATCGGTGTGGGTGTGTCTTGAAGGTGATTGCAATGTTTTTTGGGGTCCAGGCGCTAGGTATCATGAGTAAGATCTTGTTTATCATTTAATAATACAGTTCTCAACAAGGCTGGTGGGGGAATGGGATTGTTGTAAGGTGTATGTATGGCTTAAAGATCTATTCGTTTTCATGTGTCTTGGTTCTCTTATCCTTTTTCATTGGATGCGGCCATCAGGTGCTCCTGCACCAGCGGTAGCCGCTTGCTGATTCACAGCCGTTGTGGGACCGGCTGAAGCTGCATAGGCCGGAATTCCGGCCGCTGCTTGACCCAGGGCAGCGTGTTGAAGGTGCCCCATTTGGTTTGGGAACTGGTAGGCGTAACTTGCCGGGAAATAGGCGGAAGAGGCACCTGAAACAAAAGCAATGGATGAGCTAATCGGATTTACGCGGGCTTAGGAACAGCTGAAGCAAGGATGGTTAGTGGCAGGAATTTGACAGTCATTGTCATCATAAGAACATGAAACTCCACTAGAACTCCACATCAGAGTTGAGAATAGAAGATGTTTAATCCAAAGGGTGTTGTGAGGTCGCCAAGGGTACCTCCCCAACATTCCGCGATCACAAAACGAAGGACATGAAACCATTCATATGAGAGGTATTATTTTTTCAGACAAGGAAAGATCCCGCTGGGCGCAACTTTGGTACGAAAACTCACGCAACCTTTTAACTTTTCGATCTGAGCACAAGAAAAGAAAAAAAAAACAGACAACAAGGGGGCTTTTATCATCGTTTTCTCATTGAAGTTAAGAAAACGACAGGTTGCAGTTCGTTCAAATCCAGCCTTGCAAGGAACACCATCAAACGTAAAAATGGAAAATTCAAAACTTTTCACAAAAAGACGACTCAAATTGCTGAAGGAAATGTTTTCAGTTTTAAAGGTTAAAGGAGCATTCACGAGTTCACCCCAAAAGTCTCACAGCAATTGTTACTGCTCAGAGTGATGCTCATTTCCAACGTCTTGGACGCAAATCAGTCTGGTCAGTGGTCAGCAGCCGAAAAGAAACTCTATCTCTCAATCCTGGCTCTCTTGTACTAAGGCCCACAAAATCCGTCAAATTCGTGCTCTCAGAATGAACATGGCAACGCTGCAGAGCAATCGGAAACAAAGCCCACTAGGAGGTTACCTCTTTCGTTACAACACTCATTGGCTGGCTCTTTGGGCTTCATTCATTGCCTTCCTGCTCTTGCTAAGGGAGGACTATGCCAAAGGCTCGATCATATGGTACCTTTATCCTGAACCATTTTGGTCTCAGCCAGGGCCAGAGGAAACTATCAGAGAAACGTAACAGGTCAGTGGCACGATTGGTTGTCGCATCACCTTAATGATACCTAGCACACAGTCTTTTTTGATCAGACACTCACTATTTATTTGATTTTATTTAGTTGATATGAATGCAAAATTAAGCACACGAATCAATCCATTTTGAATTAATTAGAGATCTGTTCTGGGCGAGGTTGATTTGATATTTGATCCCCGTGACGTGTTTCATTCTCCCACCAGCCTTCGTGCATTGGCAATGATATCTATCGCTCTTCGCTGTTCTCATTCACCCCCAATGCACTTAATTCAGATTTCCCTTGAAGTTTAATGTTTCAGCCCTGATTGATACTCGTCACAAATCATTGTTTTACACCTTCATAAAACAGCCAGGAATAAACGTCCTCATACTGCACAGATTTTAGCTCTACCCCCAACGGCAATGTTAACAAAAAAAGGTCAAACCTGCATGTTGGACGGTGTCAAGCCCATTGAAGTTGGAGGCCATCGTGGTCGGGACAGGTTGGGCTCCGTATTGGGCCGCCAGGAGAGCTGCATATTGGTTGTAGGCGTCTAGGAGAGGGTTGCCCGATCCTTGTGGAGCTCCTGAGAGTGCGGCCAGATGGTTGGTCGTGGATCCGGGATTACCTTGAGCTGCCGCCAAAGAAAACAGACCCGCCCCCGCAGCTCCTTGCATATGGCTGGATGGGTATGCTGATGCCGCGTAGAGCGAGGTCAAATAGGGATTGCTCACTGGCGTAGATACAGTGGTGGGCACTCTGAAAGATGATTTGAGTTAATTCGGATGATCTTAAAAGCCATTGTCACAAACAAGTTCAACAAAAATCCTACAAAAATATCCCCCAAAAACGCACGTCAGGTCAAGTTTCAATCATTACATCGGTTGGGCCCAAGGACGTAGTCTTTGACGCTTTTCTTGTGAAAAACGACAAATTTCATTTTCACTCAAGAGTGATCTCTGGAAAGTATGTTGGCCAGGATTTTTCAGAGGGGAGCAAAAGGTAAGAAAAAAGACTTGGAGCAATGCCAAATGTCCATCAGACCGACGATTTTCGCCCTGTAACTAATTTTCAAGGGGGACATAAATATCAAAAAATCAGACCCAAAGGTGAAAACACAAGCCAAAGACGTTTCGCCAAATACACGAGAAAGAGAACAAGGCACAAAATCTGAAGGGCGACAAAATTCCAATTACCCCAAATAGCACTATCAATAATTTTGGTCAATATCAATATCTGCAGTCCACGCCATAATCAATAGTTTGTTCATTCAAGACGAAGGTGCATCTGATCACAAAACTAGGTAGTTAGTAGTACTTTTAAATGTAAAGCAGGGAGGTGATCATCCCAATGCAATGTTTCTATACATTATGAAAACAATCTTTGGAAGCCTTTAAATAGCATCAAAGAGCATCATGGTCCGTCAGGTCAAAAGGCATTGGATGGACATTCTTAAACTTCATAGAGGATAGGATTACTGGTGGGGTGCACAGGTGAAAGTGGGTTTGTTATTGTGGTGTTAATCTGGCAATCACACAACAACTAAGTCTCATGGGAAGTGGTCGAAGCGTTAAACATAAAATCTCACACAAGGATGGAGAGAGATAGAGCTTAAGAAGTTGGATTAGGAGGAATCAAGTAAGCTTGGCTTTGGGATAGTAGTAGTTTTTGGAAAAGATCACAATGAGTTAGTCAAGAAGGCAGCATTTCCAATCGGGAAGACAAATGGTCACCCTGAATGCCAAAGCAATGATCTGATTAGACGGAAATCAGAGTAGTACCAATTAGCTGTTTCCGGGTTAATGGTTTGTGTTTGAGGGTATTAGGAGCATACCATGTTGAGAGGTCTAGATGAAAAAGAAATACTGGTTTTGGTCATGTTATGACGAAAGAGTAGTTTCTGCTTAGAGCTCTGGTCCTGCCCTGGTGGTCAAACATTTAAAAATGTATAACAACAAAATTTCGTTTATTTATTCTTAACACAATCTTCTTAAAAACTGCTATTTATCTTTTCAAGTAAGTGCACTAATGACCACCAGAGTAGATAGATTGTATTTAGCCTCGAACTTGTCAACCAACAAAGAACAAAATGGTTGACTCGCTGCTTGCATTTTGGTTTGTTTTGAACAGTTTTGCTCATGAACGTACCTCCCAGAAATGAGCTGTAGAGACATACTGCTTCTGGCCTTGCCACCCCCAGCAGGACCGCCCCCGGCCAGACTGCTCCCAGCGCCCACAGCATTGGCACCAGGCCCAGCTGTAACCGAATTGTGGTTGACACTGGCAGCTGCAGCGGCCGCTGCCTGTAACGCAGCAGCTGTGACTGGTGACGATGCAGCTGCCTGAGCAGCTATGGCAGCCGTGGCGGCTGAAGGGAGAGACACACTCACACCAAGATGCTGGGCAGCTTGGGCTGCCTGTGCAGCTGCAGCCAGGGATGAAAAATCAGTGGTGCTGAAAAAGAATTGATGTTGATAGCGGAAGACGACAGAAGTGGTATGCAAATGCCCCAAGGGCAACAGTAGCTCAAAATAAGAAAAAAAACACAATCAACAAAACAGGTGGACACAATAAAGCAAAAAATAGGAAGACCCAACACCATTCTATGCTCAATATAACATCATGCATATTTCTCTCCCTGATCTTGACGACACTGCAAAGGAAATTTACTATACAAACATTTGATCTTCTTGTATGTTACGAACTTAATTAAGAATTAAGCATATGAACGACTCAGATCATCACAAAACCCAAAAGAAAAACAGAAAAGCCTTCAAATTTGGATTAGTCACAACACTCAATGCATCACGCGGTGCAAGAGAGAAGTAAAACCTAGTCACAAAAGCATAACAATTTCCACTATCCGTTCTCATTTCCCCCCCTCCCTTCTTATTTGTTGTTTTTTCTAAGAAATGAAAAAAACAAAAAGCACTCCATGGAAACACACTACGAGCAATCAGAAAGTATGAGAAACTAAAAACCGTCCATCATAGTTTTGCGCTCAAAAAACTCACCCATATTGGCTTGGCATTAAGGCGGTTGGAAACCTCTGAAGGGTAGCCAAAGGCAAACCTGAAAGAAAAATACAACCGACACGTTATTTCTAGTTTTACCCCTAAGTAAATTTCATCCCTTCTAAAAAACGTCAGTAAAAAGCAAAGAATTGTCCCATCACATTCTTAACTTGAAAGATAACTAGTATTGACCTTTCTCTAAAATATGGGTCCAATGCAAACGATCAAGAGAACGATCGATGTCTACATTTTGTTAATGGAAGACACAATGTACAATTGTTACTCAAGTCTATGCTCTTGTATTGCCTAGTACCTCCTTTCCGAAAGAGACCACATATTTCTGATTAATAATTAATGAGAAGCTGGGCTTAAGAGATCTCCACATTGAATATTGGTTCTTTCCCCAGTGGTTCCAGGGGCCAAAGAGCCACCAACTGCGGCCTTTGCCCTCGTTCCCTCTTTGCCCCCAATCAGAACTATTGTCAGTCAGGTCAGAAAAAAAAGATCTGCCTGAGTGTGGTTCTAGATTTCCCAGAGAGTGATCCCTACTAACACACGCCGCCCTGAACTATCGATTTTGGAACTCTGAGCGCAAAGGTGCCAATAACGACCTGACCGGGAGAACAGCACAGTGAAATACTAGGTCTAAAAGTCATTAAAGGCAGGGTTTAAGGAAACCAACAAGCCATTACACCACCGCACACTCACCACGATTCTCCCTCTAGCAAGTCTACAATTACTACCTAATGTAACGAGGGGTTGGTTGCGGTGGGTCCATTGATTATTCTGGTTCAGGAACGAACAGGTGTCAGGTAGGGGTTCATCCACGTGGAACGGATTGTAAAATGGTCATTATTAAAGGGCAGGCTGTCTGCCATTACTATTTAGATGCGGTACGATAAGTTTGTCCTGAATCCATCTTTAACTCTGATTGCTTGTTGATAAGGCTAGGTTTATGGTGACGAATTGTCAATTATAACATATGCATGTGTTTGGTCTCTTTGTCATTTGAATTTCTCGTCAAGTCATGACACTCTCAACTCCGCAAAAGCTCGCGCAGAAGTTTGGTCGTCTATCTCTTTGATCAACGACAAGAGACGTATTCATACCGAGTATTCCACCCAAACTCGAAATACCTTCAGTCTTATTCCAAAGACTTGGCGCGATGCATGCACTTGATCACACCGACAATCTACACTTGTGCATGCAGTGCATTCTTCACAGCCAACCCAACACACTCTGAAGCGATCATAGATTGCCCTCACGTCTATGGTTATCTGCGAAGGCTGAATGAAGCCTTTGCTGCCCGCAGCCAATAGTTTGTGGCTGGAGATATGCAACCTCAAATTAACCTTGGATGGATCTCCAATCTAATCCGAGAACGAGTATCTTATTTTCGAAATATTTTGCTGCAGTCACGATAGAAAATTGACACAAATCTAATGAAATCCACATAGCCCATCAGTAGTAAGTATATTTTACACTTGTAGTATAGGTAGAGCAAGTTGGGTGGTGTACATGAGTTTCTACCGAGAACAAGTGAGTCATTTAATATTCATGTAGCGATCACCAAGGTCCGTGGTGCCTAAGGTAACCAGTCTTTGCATTGGCTTGTGCTGTTCTTCCTCCTCCTCCTACACCTCTCCTACCTTCTCTCTCACGAATTGGACCAAAAATACAAATGAGAGGTTGGAAAAGGGGGCAAAACAAAGAGCGAAAAACTGACCACAAAAGATAAGGCAAACATTGCTCGCTACATTTCCTACGACTTTAAATTTTCACCATGCTCTTGCTTCAGAAGCCTAATCGAAAAAAGAAACTCTCGTTCCCCATATCCCAAAACTGGGTAACATAATAAAGTGCAAATTAATGCCATTTGTATGCCAATGAGCGCCAGAAATTAGTTCTGCTCGCCAGGTACAGAACTATGGAAAAGGAGAGTTATTGGAATAGCCTGAATAGCGTTTTGCTTTGGACCGTGGGACATTATTTTGGGGAGAACGGGAAGGGGAGGGGTAGTCATTAGTTACAGCAACATGCTTGACCAACTGCAAGTTTAATTTGCTTATGTCCCCTTCACGACGAGAAAGCCGTCCAAAAATCCATAATTGTGATTAGCCCTCTGTTTTAGCTATTCATGATTATGATATTGATAAGAACACGGGTGCGAAACGAGACTTTCAAACGACCTGCAACTCCCTCATTATCGAGTTAGATTGAATTGATCGGAGGAAGTCATTTGGGAATTGCGCCCTTCCTTCAACCCTCTGGTGTGCATATTTGGCAACAATATGAAATTGTTGTTTACTTGGGCGATTCTAGGGAGGTCCGCTGTAGTGAAGCAACGGCTCTGTAAAGGCAACGACACACCGTGATGGGTCATTTCATTTCTCCCTGTAATCATGCCGCTACTGGACCCCTAACTGTGTATGCATTGCTACATTCTTTGAGGCTTGGAGTGTCCCCCTATTCCTATAAAAGCTCATTAAATATTAAACTCAACGTTTTGCTTGTTCTATGGTTGAGGAAGACTTGGATAGCCAAAGACGACCATCAAGTCTCTACACAAGAATTTTGGACCATGTACGTTCTAGAGAAAAAGCTAGCTTGGTGGTTAAAGCCATTGAAAGAAACATTTAGAATGACCACTTGGGTAAAAGGTATGCCAATGGTTGAAATACAAGTGCACAAGGCAAGATTGAAGAAACATTTGCTGAAAGTTACTTTGAAAGCATTGGTCTTTTTTAACCGCATGGCATTTGAGTTTTACAAGGTAGAAGAATGGTGCTTGCAGCGTGATTCCAAGTGTCAAATGTGATTTAAAGCTCAACTTTGGGGAACAAATTTTGCACTTCCTTGAGAAAGCTACCTGGAGCTGTCTCTCCAAACGATCATTAAGTTTCAAGACTCCTGATTGGCCTACTCAGAACTTGGCAAGAAAATGTCCTCATTTAATGATTGAGCACGATTTTTTGTGAGGGATCAATTTTGATTGACCTTAATGGCGGTGTGTCACAAATGACCCCAACTCCCAGAGAATTTTCATGAATAAGTCAACCTAGATTTCTAGTGATTGGCATGCTGATAAGAAAATATTCATAAAACCAAGCAGCAATCCCAGAAAGCTCTTCAGAATGTCAAGGGTTGAACAGGGCAATCAAATGAGATAACTGACATGTGTTTGACTAGTAAATTTCCCCAGGGAAGGATTTGGACCCAACAACGTTGATTTGTGCAAAAGCTTTGTCTCAAGCTCTTCTAATACAGTTTCTCTCCTGCTCTACAGACCTTAATTGCAAACTGGAAGTCTGTTGCAAGCCTTCAATGTTCAGCAAATGAATCTTTTACTTTCAAGTGTGTTGGTCAAATCCCGGACACATTGTCAATCCTTTCTGACCAACACTTGAATGTGGTAAAGACTAATCCTGTTCACAAGGCACCTTTTTGTACACTTCTCTCCCACATCTGGCTTCATCTCTGCCCTTGTCTATGCAAAGTCGCATGTCTACATCAACAAAGCGTGGAAGTTGGAGCAAATATTCTCAAGTGAAGAAATGCCCCTGGAAGCCGCTAGGTGTCATAAAAAACTTGAAGTCTTACCAGACAGTGAATTTCCTCTGGGTTTGGCACCAAGGATTGCAAGATTGACATTGGCTTTACGGCCATCAATGATTGGGTTCGGCTCTTTACACGCACGTTCGGCAGCCTCTTTGTTCGCCATTATCACCTGAAAAGTGGAACAAGTGTAGGATTTGAAGGACATTTTCTAATCCAAAAGGTCAATAAGGCATGTTGATCTTCTTCTCATCATACGTGTAGGTAGAAAGTCAGTGCGGCATCAATGTTTCTCTAACTCAAGGATAAAGGCCATTCATCTAGCCTTCTTGTAGGATACTTGGTAAATCCATCTTGAAATACGAGGATTCGGAGTAAAAAACAACTTGATTCATGAGACGCGTGCGCTCAACTATGTTAAATGAACGCATTTGATCTGAGTCCCAAAGTGAAAGGAAAGAAATGAGAGCGTATTATGTGTGTTTGAAAGGGCAACTGTCCATTTGCAATCAAGGGTAACTGGAGAATTTTGAAGACCGTCTTCGAAAACACCAAAGTATCTTTTATGCTCGCTCTTTGAAATAGAAAGATCACATTCTCTCGCTACATTTGCAAAAGACAAACAAAATTCCTTCTATCGAACCTTTGAGAAGTGATCCTGCTGTTGAGCAACAAGCTTGAAAAAAGTTGGTAACATTCATGTGATGTTAATAAAATACCTTGACATCTCACCAGGATCAAAATCAAGATATTCATAACATCAATTTTGAGCTTCATTCACCTTGACAAAGGGATCATCCTCACTCTCTCTCCCTATTCTATTGATGTAAAGCACCTGCTTGGATAAACTTCGTCGCATATTATGAAAATGATCACCCAATATCTACGGTTAAACTAACGTCTATTATCGATCCTCAAAGAGAGAGACAAAGCAAAGATGGACAGGTGCAACTTGAGGCGTCTTTCTCGAGGAGGAATGATAAAGTTTAATAAAGACCCTCCTTCTCTCCTTACCCAGTTTCAGTCATAAAACACTTTTAAAGTGCCCTTTTATGTTTGAAATCCGGTCTCGTTTGAAATAGATCCAAAAAGGGAAAACAAAAGCAAAAAGCCAAATCAGATGTCTTTATCAGAAAGTCACTATCTACAATTGTAGTTTCTCCTGAGCAGGCAATTTGATGTTGCAACCTTGCGCCTCGATTGTGAAAGTGAGTAATGTCATCAAGTCATGACACAAACCTAACCTTGGAGCTCTTTTCACACTTCACACCTTCTACAACAACAAGCAAATGGAAGGATATTTCTTTCTTCATTTGAGCGTAAAAACCGTGGCTCACTGGATTTAAGGCATTGGTAACGTTGGTTCCACCAGACCAGCTCGCAGTTGACAGCAATTAATGAAGCACCCCGTAAAAGCTTGTGTGTGAAGAAGAAGGCGACAACCGCGACGAGGAAAAGTGGAAATTCTCTTTTGTTCCTTCACTTGAGACCCTTTTCAAGGGAGCACTTGTCATTGGCAAGGACCCACCACAAGGGTCGCAAAATCCTCGTCACACTAATAGATTTCAAATGGAACATATGCAACGTCAAAGGCTGGAAGAGCAAGAGTCTGGCCACGAAGATTTGGCCGGCTTGAAGTTGGTTTTTGTTGTGAAAAGTGGAAATGGGGTACAAATGAAAGACTGGTGAGAGCGGAATTTATTTGCTCAAGCCTTTGACTGGTTCCAAGTTGGCTCTCAAGGCTTTTATCACTTTCAGCACTTGTTTGGACGCGGCTAAGTAAAAGAGGTAACATTACGTCAATTCCTTGGCAGTTCTCTGGCCTTTGCCGATTTCGAAATGAGTTTCTGGCCAATCGTTCAAGTGTGTAGAGGAGTGGTCCACTAAGATGTTCCAGTTTTCAAATGATGAGATTTGTGGCAAGGAGGAGCAAAAATAGAATGCTAATACTAGCACACCGTATCCAGTTGGCTTCCCAATCAGAAATTCCGTTCCGGTCCAAAAGTTCGCTCCGGGATCGGCGCAATCAGGAAACTTGTTATTGGGTGATATTACCGTGGCAACTCGAAATGACTTTGGGGGGTTTCAGCTTCTATCATTGGCTAACTCTGACTTGATTGCCTCGGAAAAAGAGATTCGACGAGGTTCACCTATTTCCATGCATGCCACATCTCCAGTCATGTGTATTGGAGGGTTGTGACGGTCTTTGGCCACTTTGGAACGCATCTCTAGGGTTCCAATACGAAGTGCACACACCCACACACACGCACACTCCACTCCACACTTCACTTGTGTACAAATAGGAAACAAGGAGTCGATGCCAGTGTTGTTGTGCCTCCCGTAAGAGCTCTCCAACCGGGTGAGACTCATCCTCTTTTGAGACCTTGATTCGCCACTCCTCCTAAAGATGTGTTCTTCCGGTCTCCTTTTCTTGGGTTTTGGATCACCCAGTGGAACGATAAAGGAGGTATGCACAATATATGGATTAATGAAGAGCACAGTCATTGTCGTTTTCCTGCCTCCCATCTTCGTCTCTGCAAGCCATGTCACACACAATGTGTTGTCTGCTTGAGCGAAGCCAGCACAGTCTAAAGCACTAGAACCGTCAAAGTAGTGTACTTAGAGTCCTAATGGATCATCCAAGGCCGAGTGAACGGCAGGAACCAGATAGGGTCCCAGAAGCAAAAAAAAAAACACTTAACCCAGTCAAGATGCGAGAAAAGTTGTACAGAGAACACCTTTGCCTTGGAATAGATGACACATCTCTACAGATGCGGTCCTTTAACCACAACTTCTGCTTCCAAAGAAGGGAAGAATGCCCTTCCTCTTCTTCTTGTTCGTCTTTCTCCTCATTTCCAAATCTTCGCCCTCATTCGTTCCACGTGCCAAGACGATCCTTGTATCAGAGTAATCAAGGAATGTTCAAGAAAACGAAAGGAAAAGACGATCACCAACTTGATTGCCAAGGAAGCCGTGAATTGTCCATTGTTGGTGATGTACAGATATGGATCCTCTCCCTCTCATTCTCTTTCCTTCTCCCGTGATTTCGAGGCATCACCAAAGCCACACACCATAAAAGGTCCTTGAGCCAAACTCAAACCGCAAGCTAGGAATATACTATATTGGAGGCTCCTTCAATTTGGTCCTGGAGCCCTCAACAAGATCCTGATTTCAAAAGCCCACTCTGCCCAACTACCACAATGGGCGGAGTACCCACCAGGGATCATTAATTACCGACTCCATTGAGACTCCTGATTTCCAATAAGCATGTGTATCTCAAGCTCAAGATTTCCCCCACATTCTGTTTTGTATCCGTCTTTCTCTCACTAGGGTTCTTATCTGATGTGAGAAAGCTAAACATTCGGTACTTGAAACCTAAAGGAGATTATCTCTAAATGGAACATTGAAGTGGATAAAAACCAATTTGTCTTTTAATCCAGATAAGGCGCTCTCGTCATCGTTTGAAACAAGATGGAAATCGGATCCTATTTTTGACTTTCTTTTTTCCAAGGAGCCTAAACAAATTTGCAGCTTTTTAATCCCTCTTTCCAATTAGCTCTAATTAGAAACATATGCTGACTGACTCCTACACAAGCCGTGTGACACCTTCACCGTGCTTTCCAGGCTTTGGAGTTTTCCACTATTGTTGAAAAAGTGAGATTAGCGCCAAACTTTAAGCAACTAATTCCATGATGCCCAGAGTTTCTAAGAAAAAGTACAAAGCCCAAAACTCTGTCTGAGATATGCGTTATGAATAGGTGATTGTGAAGGGGCTGGACAACTCCTCCTTCTAAAAAAAGGGTATTTACCACTAGAAAATTGCTTGTCATGAACAGGGGTCTCGAGATGGTAGAGTTAGAAACTTCATGAAACCTGCTGTTGACGATTAATTTCATTTGCTGTCAATGTTCCATGCAGTATAGTAGAAGAATGGTAGTTTGGGAACCAATCTCACCAAACAACCTTCGCTATTGGCAGGGACGCCAAATAGGCGGATTACCTTAGACTGGGAATCACCTCGAATTTGATCTCAAAAGCAGGGAATCGAGATAGCCAAACTACGTAGAACGTTACACAATGAGATCCGAATAAAAGGAGGGGAACTTGCTTGGAACGTGGGAAGGGGGGAGGACATCTGATGAAATAATGCCTCATTAATATTTGAGTGCCTTTCCTTTTTTGATCCCGCAGCATTTTCTCTCAAGTCCGAAAGCAAGCTCTCGTTGTTCAAAATCTCAAGGGTTATTCTTTTGTTCCGAGTTTAACATTTGTGGTTTCGCCTAGAATGACGGAAGGCGGGAAATTCAAATTCCTCGGTGGATTAGATTAAACGGTGAAATAAGACATGCCATGTCTGACTGAGAGAGCGAGGGAACTGCACACGAATGTAATGTTTTGGCTTGGTCTGTTTCCGATCCCTTTTTTCCCTTTGTGCTAAGACATGGAAATTCCCCATTACACGCGTAACCAGCTCGAAAGTGACATGAATGTCGGAGAATATAAGAGGAATCTGGTTAGCTACAATGACCGAGCCAAACAACCAAGCCAAGCTCCAGCTTCCCAAGGCCTGAAAGGAGGAGAGGTTATTTGCATAATGCTTCATGCATCCCCTATCCTGATATCTCTTTTCTGTGTACAGAAGTCTCTCAAAATGATGTATCTTCCTTTTTTATTGCTTTTCCTTCATTTGTATCAGATGTCATAAGTAGACGAGAAGGACCCTTGTTCCAATCCAGCACACACATCCATCCTCCTTGTTAGTTGAACTGACTTCCAAGCTGCGGACTTGGACTATCAAATCATGAAATATGAAGAAATGTCCCAATAGCCCGGGGAATAATTTTTCATTAAGGGTAATCGTCTCTGGATCCCTTCTTTTCTTTCCTTTCAATGGGATAGCCCTACCTCCCTTCAGAATATATATATGGAGAAGGCACGTTTTCCACCTTCCTTCCTACTGTAATGTGGAACGGTGGGACAAAGGCGTGTGCCAATTTATGACTTACAAGACCAACCAACCACTGAACCATGGAACTCTTGTGTAAGGCTCCTGAGCTCAAGGTTAAATAAACATGGAAAGGCTGGGTTATTCAGAGAAATTTGGCCTGAAAAGTCAAGGCTTCATTAGCTTCTTTTCAATATTTGAAGCATTCCGAAAAACTTGATGGAATATCTTGAAACAGTACAATATGGCAAAGAACCCAAGCTCGCCTTTTCACCAGTGGATATCCAAAAAGAGGAAAATGGCCTCACTCACGCCAAGGAAAAGCCCGCTTCTAATATCCCAATTTTCGAGGCTTTCAAATGCCAATTTTGAAGTGTCTGGAGAAGTAAAGATTCTTGGGCTTCTGTTTTCTAAGGGTTCCTCTTCCCCTAAAGGCTAATAAAAGTGAGAGGTCGAAGAGTGCAAAAAATGATAGCCAATATCTTGCGAGATGTGATGACTACCCATAATCATAACGAAATATCATGTATCTCACAGAAGGAACTTTCCAATTTCCCAAGAGAAGCTCAGAACGAGATCATCTTGCAAACCAAGTCAAAGCCAAAAAAAGTCGTTGTTAGTTTACTTCTGTTGACTCAGGGAAATCATTCGAAATGAGTTCAACTTTGAATTTGCTCACACATGCGCATTTCAGATCTTCTCGACTGGGGTTGAAGATCAAAGAGTCCCACTTTGAATCATGACTCCCTCGTTCCTACCTTACGAGGCCTCCACCCAGAACAGACACACGCAGAAAGATACGGCTTGAATTAAAGCGTCTGCGATATGTTTGATCAAGCCTCAAGCAGCTCTTCCATTTAGATTCATTGAATCTAGAATATGGCTTTGAACATGTGTGAGCACTTTTTTATCTGATCTAGTCGGGAAAGGTGAAATTTAACCGCAAATGTATTCTTTGCAACATTCTCTTACTACAAAAAGAAAGTGCGCTAACCTAAATTGGTAACCCTGAGTTTCCCGTTGTTTACGTTTGTTCACGTTGTGTCGGAATGGCAAAAACAGGCAAGAAACGTGAATGATGGGTACCTTGGGACTTACAGGCAGTGGATCTGGTCTCTCTGATAAATATATGTCTACAAACCGGATATTCATCATCATATTCGTGCGAAGTGCATCGTAGCTCGAGCCCTTTTTCTTCGCCACTGGACTACGATTGAACCAAAAATTCATGGCTGAAGTTGATTGTACTCATGAATTAGAACCATTTTTTCACGTAGTTTGCACAGCTGAGGGGACGTCCGATGAAAATTTATGCATCGTGAAATTTCCACGTGGCCATAGCTTCCGTACGAACATATGTTTTTAAATTGATCGAACTTGGTTGGGGCGTTTGGCCCACTACTAGTCCTTGGTACATGTGGTTTACTTAACAGCTGATTCTAACTCCAGTCTTCAAGCCCCGAGAGTCTAAGGTGCTTTAAAATAACATTGTCGGTCGATAGTTTTAGAAAATCTTCAGGACCGTTTTGACTTAAACACGTCAGAATGTAATAATGCTCGCATGGGTGAACTAATCTTGAAAAAAGTCCTTTTCTCGCGATGTCCCCGGGCTTGAGAAGGACCAATGTTTACAAGAAAACTTTTTACTTCCATCTTGTTCCCCTCGTTTGGTTCTCTCGTGGATGAGAAGATTGGATTTGGTCGAGATTGAGCGGAGTTGACCACAAAAACTTGTGTCAATGGTCTTGCTTTAAAGGAGGTCCTTGACAAGAATTCATTTGATCATTGACCAGAACGGGTAAATCTGGAATGTTCAAACAACCCATAGCTTGAAGACCTTGTAACCATTCATCGAAATGAGAGAGACCATGTCTTCTGCACCACCTTCTAAGCCCTCTTTCTCTTTCTAAAGGTCAAGCAAGGAAAATGGAAGATGAGAGAAAATTGAGTGGTCCACATTAATGGACTTTTGACACGTGTCTCGACGTTCTCAATTAGTTTGAAGCTTTTTCCACTTGTTGAGACGAGAAGAATTTTGTTTCACACAGAGAAAAGAAGATCTCTTTGAATAATGTGGATCGGTATAAGAACGTCCTGATCTTCATTGTTGACTTTTCCATTCAAGGGTCTAAGCTTAGTAACGGGTGACATAGTAGAGTATTTGGAAAGGAAGGGGAACCAGCATGGCATACCGCGCATCGTTTCCAGAAGGCCCAAAGTATCCTTAAGAACCATATAAAAGGACAGGGTCCGCTAACCACTAGCCTTTAGGCAGCTAGCGACCTTCACTCTGGCCATTTTTTCCAATCCCACTTGTTGGAAAAAAGCCTGATGATGAGGATCAAGAGGGAAGGGAGGAGACCAGAAAAAAGACGAAGATCGAAAGCACCTTTTCATAAGTTCTTCCTTCCCTTCGACAACAACAGCTCTCTCTGCTCTCTTATGGTGAGTTTCATCACCATTCCGACGGAATCCCGAGGCATAAAAAGATTATTTAGGAGTTTTTCCCTGGGACCCTCTTTTTCGCCAAGATGCCACTGAGTATGCAAGTAATGTATAAGTCTCTTTAAGATCCTAGGGTCTTTCTCGAGACTTGAAGGATGGAGGAGATCATGATGATGATCCAAGTCTAGAGAAGAAACAAGACCTCCCAAGTGCCCATCAGCAACTTGAGGGGTCAATGTCCCAACTTGTTGTTTTCCAGATCAGATACAGGCAGCTAGATTTTTTTTCTTCGTAAAAAGCAAATCTGCTTCACTTTCCTTGAAACAGGCAGACGAAGAGAAAGTTTTCGCAACATAGATCTCTATTAGTGGTTTTTTTCTTGAAATTGTCCACAAACTTTTGCACTTTTTGGATGCTTGAGCACATCCTCTTTTTCCAGCAAGAGCCATTTGGGAATAGATCTACGTAGGCAACCTTAATGAAGGAAGACTTCAGAAATTCATCATAATAATGGCTTCTTTTGCTCCGTTTGGCCTTAATTACATCTGAACCAAGTTCCCATCCCAAAAAAGAGGCTGGAATCGAAAACGCTCGCAAGGTATCAAGAGTGGCTATTTATAAAGAAATTGACCAGGACAGCCAAGCGTGTCGTCGAGAAAGGAAAAGATACCATTATGGTCCATGCGAGCTTTGCCTTGTGTGCCCAAGTGGGTTTTCTTGTTTGTGGGACATTTGAAAGAGTTTCTTTTATTTGGGGGCACCATATACTACGTAACTACGAGAGGATGAGGAGTGTGCGAAGAATGGACACACTAGAAAGAACGTGAGCGGCTTCAAGGAATGGGCTCGATTTCTCATGTCTTTCTCGGCTGGCTTGACGGAAGGCTACAATTCCATCTCTCTGGGGAGAAAATAAATTTGGAAAAGAATCCTTTCGGTTCTTTAGCTAAGCAAGGCAATGACTACCAAGATCACCTCGGAAAGATTAAAATGAAACCTACCAATTGATTCAGCCCTCGCCGAGGAAGAAACTCACGTGATCGAGAGGAAAATGTTTTGAATGGTATAGTAAACCAGAGCTTGAGAGCTGAATGTTGGGATAGCCAAAACAACATGGAGGTGCCTTTCAGCCCGTATAATGCCAAAACTACTTCAGTCTATTGGAAGGATTAGGAACAGTTTGCCAAAAGTTAATTTATGGGCCTAAAGTCTCAGAGCGGATTTCTCGTTTCCAAAGTTTTTTCTTCAGGGTGTCTACATCATCCGAAGATTTATGAGAGTGTGTTAGGAATATGGTGTTGTACTTACAAATCCATAGCCTCGAGACTTTCCGGTTTGTCTGTCGGTAATCACAACCGCTTCGTCGATTTCACCGTAGACCTCAAAGTGTTCCCGAAGAGACTTATCGGTAGTGTGATAGGGGAGACCACCCACGAACAGCTTGGTTAAAGTGGTGTCCTTTTGACCTTGCGAATGGGGCGTCGGAGCCGTCTGGAGGGTTGGTAACCCGGCCGCTGCCGCTACGGACTGCTGCAGTGCAGCCATGGTTTGCATTGAAGGTAAAGTGTTGACCGTTTGCTGGGCGGGAAGGATATTGCCAAGGGTGGCCGCCCCCGAAACGGCCGTCGGCACGGTCATGGTTGCCGTGGTGGGAGAGACTGAAGCGGGCTGTTGAACCGTCGACACCTGAACACCAACTAAGGTGGCCTGTTGCTGTGCCTGAGGAGCCAGCTGTGGATTGCCGACGACTGGAGGTGATACTGATGGGGCAATAGTTCCGTTAACGCTCACAGAAGAGAGTCCAGCCGCAGAGGTTTGACCATTTGCGGCAACGACAGAGCCGTTTTGCATGACCGTGGGCAATGGACTGGCAGAGGCAGCAGGCATGAGCATAATCGAGTAGAGAGCAATGTTGGAACGTAGCGGCTGGGTATTCACTAAGTGTGCCACCACTGGTTGAAGGGAGAGAACAATGTCTTTGAAGCACGAATTGTCCACTGGTGAAGGGTCCCCAGGTGAAAAGACTTGCTTGTTGCCTGGGATCACAATTGCAAGCTCTCAAGGATGGGCTTTAAATCACTATTTTCCCCAATGGATCAGTTGTGAAGGAGGTGAAACTTGCAAGGAGAGAGAGATTTTTGTTTAGAGAATTTAGTCGAGAGCTCCTCCGGGTTGTTTGAAAATGTGAACAAAACTTGAAGTTGATAAGAATGACGAAGACCAGGAGGAAGAGTGTTTATGAAGAATGACTTTCGAAAACAAAATTAACACTGACGATGAGGAGGCCGAGGACGATCTCATCAGCCTTTCTAAACTTCGAGGGACGAACGAACGAACAAGAGGGAGAGAGAGAGAGAGCAACAGATCAGTGATTTGCCCACACGTCCTACCTTTTACACTCGCCCAGCTCAGTTAAAGACAACAGGAGCTCGTCTTTCTTCCCTCGTGGAGCCGGGGTGAGATTGAAAAAAATTAAAATCACAGTTGTGGCCTCTGCACCAAGAGTCGTGTTCACGTCGTCGATGCTACTCCCAGCCAAAGCATGTGTGCGTTCATGCGTGCCCCACGAACTTCGGCAATCTGGCGGTTCCTGCAGTCAGGTCAGGGCGGCTTTCGAACCGGGTTTCAGCACACGGTTGTTCCTGGCCATGAATGTCAACTGCCGATTCGAGTCTTCTCACGTTCAGGAGAGCACAAGTGTTGCACATGTACAGCTTTGGGTCTATTCTATCTACGCAGTGTACCCTTGGCTGTCTAATCTTTGGCCCAAGTTGGAGAACGAGAGATAGCAACTGCGGGTTCGGACTATCTCCGCCTAATGCGACTTTTTCCTTCACCACATGCACACACACTCATTCGCTCAGTAGTATGTGCACCATGGAGATCTCCCAACTGCTGGCAACAACACTCACATACATTCCCCTATCCCCCCTGTTCATCATGTGGGACCAGGTTCTCCTCGGCTCGAAGCGCGATCGAGGATCGCGTTCCCAAGCGCCGCTCAGAGGCACTCTCACCCTCACAACGAACGATCGGAGGTTCCTCTCTTCGGCATAAGCGAGTTCATAGCAAGTCATGCTCGTGCTGTAAAACTCTATGGGGGGGGGGGCATTACTAGTAGTCCTAGTACTTTGCCGAATGGTGTGCCTCAGCTGGGTGTGTGTATGTGTTTAGGGGCCACCTTTATGCCCCTGGCAGTGAGTATGGGTCTACGAACAACTCTTCCTGCCTCCCGAATGGCACCACGAGATCCAGGAGAAAGGTGGAAATGAAACGGCTGTTTAACAAGCGGCCACCGTTAATGAGAGGTACACGCAGAAAAGGAAAGAGGAGCAAGAAGTAGAAAGAGAGAAAGAGTGCGAAATCCATGTGGGTGAAAAAGCCCCGATCATGTGTGAGAGCTCAAATGTATATACACGCTGTTCTTAGGGACAGGATCGGTAACGCAAAGTCAGGGGAAGGCGAGTCGTCATTTACCTCCATGCCAAGTGACTGAGGGATTGAGGGTCCGTCAATCCAATCGCCGTGTTTCTAGCTTCCTTCCTTCCTTTCTGACTTCCTTCCTTCCTTGCTTCTCCAAACTCTCTCTCTCTCTCTCTCTTCTCTTCCTCCATCCATGCAAAGCCAACCTCAGGAAAAAGCATGACAAAGAGAGAAAGAGAGATGGAGAAAAAGAAGCTCTTCTGATCAAGTTAGATTGGACCACAAGCGACTCCCAGATATCCTACTTACTTACCTCCTTCCTTCCCTCTCAATATTCAACAGTCCACCACCACCCCCTCAAACAGGCTGGCTCCTGGTCTCTGTATGTAGCTCTCTCCATGTACTTAGTACACATTTTGCAGATGAGGTAGTTCTCCTGCAATCAACAGTGAGAGAGTCAGAGACAGACAGATAGCAGATCCACTTCATATTTAACTAAGTAGTCCTCTGTATCTGGTCTTTGGAAGGGAACACGAAGCGCTTCTTCCTCTCCACACCTGGACACACGTGTGCAGACAGTTCTCTAGCTATGGACGTACGTATATCCAGTACAGTAGATTAGAGTAGAGCAGAACAGTTTGGGGTCCACAAACAATGCATGCCGCCCTCATGATGTCATAGCATCTGCCAACTTATTATCATGGTTCGTCTCGGGGAAAAACGCCAATTTGGTCCTTCTTTTCTTGCTCTTCCGGATTCAATTTCAAATCTGGGATTTAAGGAGACTATCTGAGCCGATTGAAGATCGATAAAATCGGAATACCACCAATGGTATTGGTATTTGAGGAAGTCAAAAATGCTATTCGTTTGGACGGAGACAGAGGAAATGGCATTTCCTCGAGAGCCACTAATCTTTATCCCTGAAGTAACCATGGTAGCTAAACGATTTATTAACCATGAATAGACGAGATCATGATCCGTTTATTCATGGCATGAAGCAAGTACTCAAGTTGCCTTGGTGGTTACGACGAATGTTGATTTCAGGGCTGACAAGTGTTCATAACCACTAGTAAGCCAATTTTTTCCATTCTCAACCATGAAAATTCCAACTTTGAAGGGTTTAAATGTTTTAGATATGTATGTGCTGCAAAAAAATATGTTAATTCAACATGCCAATTAGGGTTCAAGGATTTTTTCTGTATCTTTTTGTTCTGAAGAGCGACTCAGATTTTGATTTGTTGAATAAATACTGATTCATTGTTTGGTTGGTTGGATTCGAAGTTTTTCGAGAAAAACATGTTTTGCTGACCATGGTTTGTTCTTATTTATTAAGTGTTGTGTCATTGTGAAATTCTGGTTACTTCATGACGTTAATTGGACATAAGTCAATTTCAATCAGTTTTTGTGTACCAATACAATTCTTGCTTCTTTCATTGCTTAAATCCCTGAAAATTTGCCATTTTTGTCCCACCAGTATACATGATGAGATTATTATAATCCCCTTCTAAATCTGCCCTGGTCCTTTTCATCCACATTTCTCTTGAAAATACGCCTCCTTGATTTTAGGATTTCATTATTGGGCATTGAGTTTGTTGAAGAAATTTGATCATCCAATAAAGAATGTCATCATTCCATTTGTTAAGGTTAGTCGAAAAATGGAAACATTGAGTAGATTTCAAGTATTGCAATTATACCGACTGAAGCAATTGCAAAATCAAATCATATTAGTTGATTTGTTTCAAACGTAACCAAACGTAGAGCCACGTTTATAAATTTACACGGTGTTGATAATTTCTAGTCTTCCCTCAAATTCCACGACTTATAATGGCGTTTGTCGATGTTCATGCGACATAATAAAAACATTGTGTTAAGATGTATTTTTCATGTAGCTCAAATAGCTGATTGAAATAACTGATTTAAGAAATGATTTAATACTGAAAACCACAAAAATCAACCTATTTTGCAAAACCATGTTAATACCCCTGTACGGTGTTTTTTTGAGCGTAAGAAGTCATTTTCAAATTCCAAAAACTTTTGAGACCACTTTTGATGTGTGAATGCAACAATGCATTTGTATCTAGGTTCTGTTAATTAATCACGGGCAAAAATACGATATAAGGTCACTTAAAACATACTTAAAAACATTTTTTTGAACATTTTCTTCCGGTCAATTCTCAAGTAGCCTTATGGGTGAGTTTAAATAAAATATTGTCATATTCTACTAAGCCGTTTGTCTAAATTGATGTAACAACCCTCCCGTTTGGTCCTTCGAGAATGCTAAACGAAAAAGCCGTTGAAAAAAGATCCGCGAAATAGTTATTTGAAATATTTTAGAGCAACACTGTTCTTATTACATCTAACACCAAAGTCAAAGTAATTTTTCAAATACTTGTTTTTAAGTATGTTTTAAGTAACAATATAGAGTTTTTGCCCGTGACCTATTTACCCGAATGGAAATAAATGTTCTGCGTTGGGTTCACATCTCAAAAGTGGTCTCAAAAGTTTCTGGAATTTGAAAATGACTTCTCACTTTAAAAAAACCACCGTGCCTGAGTTACGAATTGACTGTGATCAATATCTATTCAGCAGGTAGAAACTATCGTTATTTAATGATTTCAAATTGTACCAAATAACCCACTGAATTGAACTACGTGTAGTTGAATGTTAAAGCAATAAACCCTGCAAAAAATGTCAGGTTATGGGCCCAATAGCGCCTCTTGCGGTGAAATAAAAACATAGTTGCCAGATGGTTATTTGTAATGCCACACTTTGGGAAAACCTTAAACATCTTCTTCACATTAAAAAAATTCTCAAAAATATGCAATACTGATAACTAGGGCCCGGAAATAAGTTTTTTAAATTTAAAACATTTTAAAAATATTTTTCCATTTTTCCTCGATTTTTCAAATATTTTAGCTTTTTCAAGGGAAAAATAAATATTTTCTCGAATATTTGAGTCAAAAAAATATTTCAGACAAAATTGAGGAAATAAATGAACGACCAATGCTTACCCAAAATACAAAAACCGCTACAAAATCGCATTTGTTCTGAAATTTGACATTCACAACCAAAACTACAGTCATACACGAAAAAAATTGCGCCATTTTTTGAGGAAAACTGAAAATTGTATTTTTGAATCAAGAAGGAGGCCTCCAAAAACGGCAAAATATATCAAATTCACCAGAAACAAATTTGGAAAATGGGCGCACAAAGACAAAAATACTAAGTAATAGCCTTGTCAAAAAAAATATTTCTTCAATATCCGGCTTTCTTCCAAATATTTTGGCCTTTTGAAGAAAATAGATATTGGATATTTTGTCACTTTTTTGCAAATATTTTTCCGGGCCCTACTGATAACATTATGCCACTGCAAAGAAAACAATACACAAAGGCAAAATCCTGAATTTTGCGAAAGGGTGGCTTTAAAACTCACTCCACTAGCTGGCAGTTATGTTTCAATTTAGACCACAAGAGGCGCTGATCATGGCGTATAAGCTGACATTTTTGCAGGGTTAGTTGGCAAGACATATTATCAAGGGGGCAACTAACACCAGTTTGCCATTACATTTCGTCAGAGGGCGGGCTGTTTTATAGAATATACGTATAGAATACATAGAAATAAAGAATATAAATAAACACAGAACATATAAAAACAAAGTTGGTTTTAGTGTTATTAAGTGATTTATTATAGGTATTTGAGCCAATACTAACATACATCTTGGCACAATATCTTCCTCATGGTACTCTGATATAGAGAAATGCCCATAGAAGTTTTTGCATCTGATCAGACACTTTCATAGAGCAAAGCAAACCGCCGTGTATGTGAAAAAATAGCTGGAATCGAAAAAAATGAAAAAGATAGAAATTCAAACGTTACAAGGATAATTATTCACAATATGATACCCCTTGAATTGTATCGCAATCGAAACATTTGGGGTTTGAAAAAGACCTACTTACAAACGTTTTACGTAGGTGTCTAAACGATTATTCATGAAATGTCTCGTTATTAAGGGATTATCGAACTGATGAGAATATATTGTTTTAAATCTTCTAGCCCAGAATAGGGCACATATTTTACCACAAGCTAACACCGGTACCACAAGTACATGTTCAAATTTCTGGTGAATAATGTTTTAATGCCGAGAGAGGATTGTTCTGCTTTTTCCCCAGTTTAGTTCCTTGGAGTTTTCACTTTCCGGTTGTCATCTTATAAAAATAAGATGTCAACGATTGCTAATTTTTATCATTGGCAACCAAAAAGTGAAAAGGAACAGGATTATTTCTCATACCTCACCCATTATCAACGATGTGCTGACTCTTAGTGGGGCACGGTATTGAAAAATTCATATCAAGTTTCAATGGAAATTCCCAAATACCATAAGATATGTTTCAGACTCAGGAAACCAAAGGGAACAACTTTGATTTTCTGAGTTTTTCAAAGTCAGGTCTAGGTTAAAAGTTATATACCTAAGAAATTTTAAATAAATTATTTTTTGCAAATCTAGTCAGTGCATTTTTTAAAGCAGATTTAGATACCTTTTGAATCGAAATTGCTTGAAAATAAATTGCTCAGCTGCTGAGTTATTTGAGTTTAACCGTTTCATTTTTGGCCCAAATAGGCGAAAAAACGCTCCGGGTAAATGAAAACTCAAATTCCCAACAAAGAATTAGGGGTGTACTTTTCGTGCAAATAAATAGACCAAAAAGTGCAAATTAAAGTGCAAACATTTTTTTGTGAAATACATAGAAATTGGTTGATTGATCTTGTTCATTTGGGAAAACACGAAAATTGGTAAGCCCCTTGGTTGTTCCAAAAATGCTTTTTAAGTCAAAAAAGATCAGAAATGCATTTCTCCCAATATTGGGTCACATGTCAACATACATAAGTCAGATTGTATACCAAAATTAGGTCAAATTGATGGTCTATAAGTATAATCTCAACAGAGCTGTGTCTTTTTTTATAAAAGGCTGCTGATCATCTGAGAGTACACTCAAAGATTGTTAATGTGGCTTTACTTAGTTTAATTGTAAAAAAATAAATATGCAGATACATGCAATGTCTATCTAACATTTTGCACGTTTGGCTTCATTTCAATATTCAAGCCAAAGGGTTTTTTACTAAACATAAGGACCATACTTGGTTAAGTTTTTTCAAGTGCTTTTGGTCTTTTTTAGTTTTAATTTGAGTGGGTAAGTTGATTAATATTATTTTCTATGTTTATTCAACGTTTCTTTCTATGTATTGATTGGTTTTGTTGAGCAGAATTGTTATTAATATAAAAAAATGAATTTTCAGCGGAAAATAATAATGTTTACCAACATGATTTAAATTATCAGCCCAAAACATGAACTATTTACCCCCAACAAGTGAGGCCAATTTCAATGTTTGGAACAATCAACAATATATTAAATGTTTTTAACCATGCTCGTTTTTTTTGACAGAATTTTTTTTACACGGAATTTGGAAAAAATGCTCATATTTTTGAAATTTCTGCCAAAAAACAAGATATCAGCAAAAAATCACGGAAGGTGGAAAAACGTGTAAAAACGGCAAAAAGTGCAAATAAAGCAAAAAAACCGACCAAACGTGTAAAAAAGTGCATTTGCATGAAAAGCGCACCCCTACAAATAACATAGATTTTTGATGTCACAAAATAAGATAAAAATTTCTTCATATTTCTATGTTTTGTCATAACATGTAAAAATAACATGTATTAATACTTAATGCACACTGAAAATACTTTTTTGAAAAACTATGTATTGGTTGATTTGAGTTCATTTGGTTAGGTTTTCAAATGAAAATTTAAAAAAAAAAATTGAAAAATTGTACCGATGTGCCTTCGTATTTTGTGAGAATTCGATATTTCTTGACGGACCATGGTCAAACTGGACCAAAATCAATTTTTAATATCTTACAGAATTTCACAAAATTAATTTTGAAAACCTACCAATATGATTTTTCCTTAATTCAAAAGCAATAATTCTAAAAATTGCATTTTTTTCGTACATAGAAATATGAAGATTTTTTGTTTCATTTTATGACATCAAAAATTTACGTTACTTGATTTGGAATTTGAGTTTTCATAAATATAACTTAGCAGCTGAGCAATATATTTTCAAGAAATTTTGATCTAAAAGGTTTCTAAAACTGCTTTAAAAATGCACTCACTAGATTTTTGAAAATTATTTTATACAATATGTTTTTAGGTATACACTTTTAATCTAGACCTGACTTTAAAAAACTCAGAAAATCAAAATTGTTCCCCTTGGTTTTCTGAGTCTGAAGCATATCTCCGTATTTGGGAATATGAAAATTTGATATGAATTTTTCAGTACCGTGGGAAAACAAGCAAACGTGGTTCCTCCAACTTTAGCGCCACACATTTAAAAATCATAGTTTTCAATTATACAAACGTTTTGAAAATGTCAAATGACTTTGAGATAATGCAATCAGTTTAACAATTGATAACATTATGCATTATCAATTTCTGGACACCCTGTACGTAACAGTAATATTGGAATTAAATATTTTACTTCTTTCCGTGGTTACAAACATCCAAAAGAAGTTTCGACACAATGTGAGATCCTTTTGAAAATTAGATCTGTGAGGTTAAAAGCAACATAATTTTATAAAAAGAAACGAACTTAATTTACCAAGAAGATCTGAAAACAAATATACAGTGTGCGAGATAAGTCAATCTATGGATAAGCATGGGAACCACGTAATTCCTGAGTTAGATAGGTTTGGTGGAATAAATGTTTTTCTTTTATTTTTTCACACAAAATCTGGGTTCAATCAGGACTTTTCTATCCAGCTTCACAGTGGTTCAATTTATTAGTAACCTGATTAAGTCTGTCCTAAAGTTTTCCCTGCCTTCTGAGACAAGACAATGTGGGCCCCCAAACAGCCCTGACCTTGGTTCAATAGACTTCTTTATGTGGTCCATGTTTGTGGCCAGGACATGCAAGAACTCCCGTTCAGATATTCTTGTCTTGAAGTCAGTTATGTTGAAGGCATATATGTAATCAGGCATGATGTCATCCGTACCTGATGTGTCCAAGTCAAGGATGGACTTGGCCAGGTCACGGTCAACAAAGACTGTCCTAAATAGTTGTGCTAATTGGTTACGGAGCCCATGTGAAAAAAATTGAAGATAAGTATTCTTTCACCGTTATTTAATTAAAAAGTTACTGGGTTCCCATACAGAAGCTCATGTGAAAGAAGCGTCGTCAGAACTCCAAACCGAAACAAATCAGGAAGTGCAAGAGAAAAAATACAGCAAATAGGAGCCTTTGACCGAAAAATATCCATGGAAGGGATTGAATCCCTCTTATTTTATGATCCAATGACTGGATCCATCTTTACTGGAATGATCTATGTAAATTGATTGCAAATTTGACTTTCGTTTTAACTTGAACTTCCTGATTGATGGTGGCAACAACAATGGCAAACATTTGAAGTTTCAAAAAAGCCAAACAACTTGAATGTGACGACGCTTCTTTCCCATGAGCTTCTTTAGGTTCCCATACCTACCTCGCATACTGTAGGGCGAAAACGTGTCGAGTTTGAGATCGTTTAACGTCAAAAGTCCCAACAGTTGGTTTTAGTAAATAATCCTGCTATGCTGTCATACGGGATAAATCTCAGCACATTGATTTAACTCAGAGTAGAACTATAAGTTAAGGATTAACTTGATGACTGTCCCAAGTTAATCCCCCAAATGAAAAGCAAGCTATCATTAATACAAACACATCCGGATGAACGGCAAGAATAGCAAGTTTGCACAAGTGGTTTGGGAAGAGCTCGTGATTTGATTCTTTACACATTCAGGTTGAGGATCAAATTTGATTTAGTAATGGTCATGAAAGTCGTTCCAAGTTTGATGGGTTATTTTATCGGGAAATTTCCGTAACCTTCAGTCTTGAAGATGTATGGCCGCCCTTTTGGACTCCTTGTATGATTTTATGAATCCATTTTGGATTTGCTTTTTGTCAGAAATTAGGGAAAATTGTTTAATGATTTTAGTTATTACATCCGTGATACTGTTGAATTTTAAGCATGTCTTGACAAGTTATCAATTGAGACATCGGCTCATTTTAGTCCAAACCGTCGTAGTTTTTGTTCCTCTCTGGAAAATTTTATTCGCATATTCATTCTTCGTGGTAAAGAGATATCATGACATCTTGTTGGATTGTAAAATCTTGGAAGAATTATCCAATTACAAGGGGCTTGCTTCCAATTTTTCATTTGTCCGAAAAACACAACTTTGTATTATTTTTTCTACACAAAGCACTCGTTTGAACATGTCATTGTATTATAGGCGGATTGGAACGATATATATTCAGCCAATTGAGTATTGAATAAGCTTATATTCGTTCTTTTCAAGTGTCATTCTTCAGTAATCCAAAATATCCTAACAAATGGACCTTTTGGAATAAACCGATAAAGAATGGGTAAGTTGTTGAAAAAAACCTGCTAATAAGAAAGATTTGTAATATATGTAAAAATGCATATACAGTATTTTTAGCTTGTGAACATTGAATGTTTGGTTTACCAGGTTGTAAACCACATTCTTCCCTAATTTTAACCGTAATTGGCATGTTTTTGACGTAAGGCGACGATGAAATTGATATTTAATTTAAAAAGCATAACATCATTGATGGACCAAAAGGTTTTTTTGGCGAAATTTCGGTATTAATTTCGGTTACGACTATCGAAATAAGCAGAGTTTGAGAGAAAAATCGATCCATTCATTTGTTTCAAAACCTGTAAAACAACGTTTTTTCCGAAATTACAAATTTTGATCTTGTTACAAAGGGTGATGGAAAACCTGAATACATCTGCTATCGGCAAAAGTTGAATTTTGAGTTATTGGCCAGCCAGAGAAAACTCTAGTTTGACCATTTATTAAATTGGTTTATTATAGCCCATTAGCCTATTTCAAAATGATTGACTGACCACGATGTTCCGAATAGCTTTTTAGGTTTGGATCGACATAACGAAAGACATCCTGGCATATTTTAGACCCACAATTAAAGGGAAACAACTTTACTTTTTTTGATTTGTAAAGTTTAGGTCCAGGGAGAAAGTTATATACTGTACCTAAAAATCTACTAATTACAACATTTTTGATAGACTATTTGATCCATACTTAGAGACCATTTAGAGACCTGTTGCATTCAAATTGAATAAAAATACATTCGTCAAGAGCTGAGTTAATTGGGTTTGAATGGTCCATTTTTGACCCAAAAACCCGAAAAACGCTACGGTTACATCAAAAAAACAAATTCCCAAAGATTTCATATGGCTTTTCAACATTGCAAAAGAATGTGATGGTTTTTGAGTGTTGAAGTCTACATGTATGTCAAAAAAGCTCCAAATAAAATAAATTATAATTTAAAATGCACTTAAAACAAATTTATTTTGAAAACATAGATCATAACTATTTAGAGGATACTTCGTTGTATGCTCAGGTGAAATTATAAAAAAATGTCTGATAGATTCATAATCAATTTTACGAAGTCTTGAAGGACCATGTTCAAACTGGACTTAACCGAAACCTTAAACATCAACCGAATTTTTCAAAATGTTTAAGCATTACCCAACTTTGAGTGTCTTTGAAACTGCAAAAGATTTTTTATCGCAAAATGTATTTTAAGTGCCTTTTAAGTGATATTTTGTACGATTTTGAGATATTTTGACATAAACTTCAAAACTCAAAAACCATCACTTTCTTTCGCGACTTTGAAAAGCAAAATGAAATCTTTGGGAATTTCTTTTTGATAAAACTGCATGGCGTTTTTCGGCTTTTTTTGGGTCAAAAATGGACCATTCAAATCCAAATAACTCAGTTGCTGATGAATGTATTGAATGAGTGATGATTGTTTGAAGGAGCGGAAATATTCATAAGTGTTAAGAGACAATATTTATTTTCGGAGAACTCGACGAAACAATCATGTAGATATCAAAAACTTCTTTTCATTAATTCTTCCCTTTTACTTTTTCTAGTAACAAACAAAACATACTGTTTTTACAGAAACATCCGCTATACTTACAAAAGATTTACTACTTAGCAGGAAAAATGCTGGTTGAAAAAAGACTTAACTTGTCATTTTTAAGTTTACAGGGTGATATATTTGCAGAAATCTCCATCTCTGAATTTTGCCGCTTTTCAAGTTGCTCTTGTCAATCGCTTTGCAGGTCATTGTGAAATTTTCGTTGGTTAATTCTCAATGTAAATAATAAATGCATGAATAACATAAGTCAATTATTTGAAACAAAAGTATTTTTCAAAAAATCCAATTTATGAAGTATTGGTAGGCACTAGCCATGAGCGGTGGACTCAAGGTCCTTCAAAAAAATTCATAACATTACAAAAATCTTAATTCACATACGGTTGAAACCTTCATGCGTTGGTAATGCGAACTAGATCACTATTTATGTTTTTAATACAATGCTCCAATGCAAACGATGTTTTTTCTTGGAATCAACTTCATTGATAAGTCAACCGTGTAAGGTTGATGCTTTGGACTCTATGCCGGCCTAAATTCTTCAGTCATGGTCTTGATTTCTTCTTGGATTCACCATGGATTTCGAAAAATACTTGGTTCAACCCAGGGAAACTATCTTCCACACTTAAGGTCGAAATAAGAACACAGTACAGCACTACGATAGAAAAGTCTGGAAATTTCCTTTCACGGGGAACACTTCTTCTTACGAAACCTTCAACTGTCCAATAGATGTCGCTCGAACTTGCTCGAATTTTCTGGACCAGACAGAATTACATCACTCGTCCTCCCCTCTAGCGTGCGAGTAAGAACCTTCGAGAAATGTCTGGATCCGTCACTGAGAATATATATTCCATGGCAATCGCCTTCAGTATTCAGAATAAAATTCTACATTAACAAGAAAAGACCTTTAGTGAAATCTACGAAAGCTTATATTACCACAGTCAACCATGTCCAAAGCTATTGGAATCGACTTGGGAACCACCTACTCCTGCGTGGGCGTCTTCCAACATGGCAAAGTGGAGATCATTGCCAATGATCAAGGCAACCGCACCACTCCTTCTTATGTGGCCTTTACCGACACTGAACGTCTCATCGGCGATGCCGCCAAGAATCAGGTGGCTATCAACCCTACTAACACCGTCTTTGACGCCAAACGCTTGATTGGACGTCAGTTCAATGACTCCAATGTCCAGAAGGACCTGAAACATTGGCCTTTCAAGGTGGTTAACGATGGTGGCAAGCCTAAAATCCGGGTGGATTACAAATGTGAAGAGAAGACCTTCAACCCTGAAGAGATTTCCTCCATGATCCTTACCAAAATGAAGGAAACTGCCGAAGCTTACTTGGGTACCAGTGTCAAGGATGCAGTTATCACTGTCCCCGCCTATTTTAACGATTCCCAACGACAAGCTACCAAAGATGCTGGAGCCATTGCCGGACTCAACGTGCTTAGGATTATCAATGAACCTACTGCTGCAGCCATTGCCTATGGTTTGGACAAGAAGAAGGGCAAGAGCGGAGAGAGCAATGTTCTCATCTTCGACTTGGGTGGCGGCACTTTTGACGTCTCTATTCTGTCCATTGAGGATGGAGTGTTTGAAGTCAAAGCCACGGCTGGAGATACCCATTTGGGTGGAGAGGATTTCGACAACCGATTAGTTGACCATTTCGTCAAGGAGTTCCAAAGGAAGCACAAGAAGGACATCACTGGGAATAAGCGAGCTATTCGAAGATTGAGGACGGCTTGTGAACGCGCAAAGAGAACCTTATCTGCTTCTGCTCAAGCCAACATTGAGATTGACTCCCTCTTCGAAGGTATCGACTTCTACACCTCGATAACTCGAGCTCGATTTGAAGAACTCTGCGCCGACCTTTTCCGTGGAACTTTGGATCCAGTGGAGAAAGCCCTTCGAGATGCCAAGATGGACAAGTCGGCTATTCATGACATCGTTCTGGTGGGTGGATCTACGAGAATTCCCAAGATTCAGAAGCTTCTCCAAGACCTCTTCAACGGCCGTGAGTTGAACAAGAGCATCAATCCCGATGAAGCTGTTGCTTATGGAGCTGCTGTGCAAGCGGCAATTTTGACTGGAGATAGCTCCGATGTGGTGAGTGATCTCTTACTCTTGGACGTAGCGCCCTTATCCTTGGGAATTGAGACTGCTGGCGGTGTAATGACGTCTCTGATCAAGAGGAATACCACCATCCCAACCAAACAGACCCAGACATTCAGCACCTACTCCGATAATCAACCGGCGGTTACCATTCAAGTATATGAAGGCGAGAGGGCCATGACTAAGGACAACCATCTTTTGGGCCGGTTTGATCTCACTGGAATTCCCCCGGCTCCCAGAGGCGTGCCTCAAATTGAAGTTACCTTCGATATTGACGCTAACGGAATCTTGAATGTGTCCGCTATGGATAAGTCTTCGGGCAAGCAGGAGAAGATCACCATCACCAACGACAAAGGCAGACTCTCCAAGGATGATATCGAGAAAATGGTTCAAGATGCGGAGAAGTTCAAAGCCGAGGATGATCTTCAGAAGAGTAAGATTGCGGCCAAGAACAATGTGGAATCGTACTGCTTCAACATGAAGAGCTCGCTTGAAGATGCGCAAATCAAGGACAAAATCTCTGAGGCAGACCGAAACATGATCAACGACAAGTGCAATGAGACCATCAAATGGTTGGACAACAACCAATTGGCCGAGAAAGAGGAATTTGAACACAAGCTCAAAGAAGTTGAGTCCGTGTGCAACCCGATCATCTCTAAATTGTACCAATCTGGCGCCAATCCTGCGCATGGCATGCAGGCTGGAGGCAATGCTGGAGGTCCCACTGTTGAAGAAGTCGATTAAATTGCTGTGTTTCCTTAATTTTTGTCAGAATGTACACATTATATTGCTAGCCTAATAATTCAGAAATAAACATAATCTTAATGTTAAACTATTCTAATGTCTTTATGTGTAAGGGTTTTGAGGTGGAAGAGAAGGTGCCTAGGTTTAAACTCTCATTGTCGGAAACTGCTGAGCAATAGGTTGAAATTTTGTGTTGGCTCCTTCTCATTGGCTCAAACCAGTGAAATCGCTGGTGAAAAAGGAGGCACTCCAATACTCTATTCCTTGAATTGTTCTTGAGAAGTGGTTTGTAAGGTGTGCAAATTTAGATTACTTCAAGGATTAAAGAACTATAACAAAATATGAGGGCCTTTCTGCCTTGTCTCGTGATAAACCTGGTGGTTCTTCAGGTCCAAGGAAATGATGGGTTATGTAGTGCAGAAGGTCCAAGTTCAGACGGAACTTGTTCTGGTGGAGGCGAAGAAAAGATTGAAAAGAAAATACATAATCAAGTGTTAACTTACGCTTATGAAGAGAAACCCATGAATGAAAGTGAGGCAGAAGTTTGGGCCAAGAGATTTTACAAGAAGCTCTCTTACACCAACGACTATGATTGGAAAATTCGCGAGTTGTTAGACGACGCGGATGATTACATCGTCCATGAACCGACCAAGGCCATAAATATGTTCGAAGACATTTTGAAAAAGTACCCAGATTCACCCAGAGCATTCTATTCGCTGACAAGGACTATGGAATTCTTAAATGTGACTGAAAAGACCGACGAAGAACTGGAGGCCATCCACACCAAAGTTATCGGTAATTACAAGGACTTACTGCAAAGAGAGGATAAGGATATTTCCTTGACAATGTTGGGTTCTTGCGTTCATCAAGGACTTTTGTATGCCATAAATAAGAATCGAACTGAAGACAAGTTGGCCCTCATGGAGCTGGCTTTCAAACAAAAGGCCATTTTTCAAACCGATCGTTATCATGAGATTTACGTGGAGGAATTGGTCATGTCCTCTTACTTTGAAAGGGCGGAAAAGGCTCTGCAAGTGGCCTTGGAAGAGTTTCCTCGAAACCAGTTCTTCAAGTTCATGAAAGGAATCGTGCTCAAACTTCAAGGCAAGAAAAAGGAAGCCAACAGCCTTCTGAGGGATGTGGAATTTGACCCAAATGAAGTGTATGGTGTGGCTTCTGATGTGGTCGCTATGGCCTTTGATCTATATAAGCGTGGGAAAGCTCCTATGGCGGATGTTTTGTATCAAGAAGCCTCCAAGGCCCATATCTTCTTGTCCAAATACCAAAGATCCTACGACACCATCCCCGACTTGGACTCAAAACCAATTTGGTCCACGGACGAGGTCCAAATGACAACTTATGAAGAGGAATTCAATCTTTTGAAAGAAAATTGGCAAACAATCAAAGAAGAGGCCCTTGAGGTCCGAAAAAACAATTCACTCTGGACGAACTTGACTGGGCAGGAATGGATTGATCGAGGAACAGTTTTGCAGTTTCCAATCTTTACTTGGGGAAAGAAACGCAGCTATTATTGTACTTTGGTGCCCAAAACTTGCAAGATTTTCAAAACCTTCTCTGCCGCCTCAAAGTTTCCCAAAGGACATGTGAGGTTTGAGGTGGTCTCCAATAAGACCCATTTGTTTCCTCGTACTGGTCCCACCAATGCCAGATTGAGGGGACACCTGGGTCTTCAAGTTCCAGAGGGTTACAAAATGAGGATCTCCAAAGGCAACTACCTCCATGAACAAGAAGGCACGATCACTCTCTTTGAAGATACTTATGAGTACGAGATTTGGAATGAGAGCGACGAAGAGATGATTGTGATCAGTTTTGACATGCCTCATCCTGATGTTACTTACCAACAGTCCAAGCAATCATTCAACTACAATATTAGAAACACATTCCTCTATCTGTAAAATTACGATCGTGATCTTACGGTCACTAGATATTAAATCATAGGCATAACTCGATGGTTTTGTTAATTTTTGAAGCCACTTTAATCGTCAATAAAAATATCCATTTTTGATGAGAGAGGTTTTGATTTAGTTCATACATGATATATCTGATTCCATTTTCCTTCAACCGATGCAAAGTGTTCGAGTTTCATACAAAAACAGGCCTTTCAGCAAGATCACAATAACGAGAAGGTCAACATTTGAATTCAATGTCAAGGTTGTAGGAGATCCAAATCGGGGCAACTCAAAAGTTCTTGCACGTGTTCATTGGTTGTTTTCATGAACAAAGTCACTCCTGACTTGTAAGCTGCAGGTATCTTGATATGTTGGGTAAGTTCCAGTTGGCTTTGAGGGTCCCCTAAAAAGTTCTGGTGCTCACGAAGAACATTAACCACTTGGCCGAGCACATTGAAATTGTCCCAGATGTCATCATTGTGAGTAGTAAACTCGGCAAGATCACAAGAATCGTCGAACCTGGTAACAATATCTTTTCTACGAACTAACAGCACCGAGGGACTAGACAATTGTTCCATTGCAGTTGATTCTGAGACACACTCCAAAGGATTGGTACAATAAATCCCCTTGGGACCCACACCAAAAACCATTTGGTGATGCCAGGCGTCGGGAATGGTTTGACCGGGTAAAGCACCACGTTGGGGATTCAGAGTTAACACTGGAACCGCACCTTTTTCGACCCATTTCGACAACCAAGAGCACAAAGACAACTTTCTTCTTGGAAACAAGTGGAAGAACCTAGAGCAAATGGTACCTTGAGACACAGAGTTCATGGCTTCCATCAAATCTTCATGCGTGGCGCCTGCATTAGACCTGGAGAATATATAACGAGGCAGGGATGAACCCTCTGCTCGAAGTCTGGTCTTGATACTGGCACTAACTTCATCTACACTGAATGGATGGTTAAGGGCAAGAAGCACATTGATTAAAGACGTCGCACCACACGCAGAAGTTCCGATTTGTGAAACTTGACGTTTGCAAGCTTCAGATTCCGACCAAATCATCACTTTGTCCGTAAGTGATTCGGCCTGATATGTTGATGGTTCACTCAGTTTTCTCGAATCAACGGAAAGAGAGGCCGGATTGATTGGAGGGCTCCCAAGAGCTTGGCTGAAAATGAATGATTCACGTTGGAGAAGTTTGGCACCACACACTACACGGTTCACCTCGGGATTTTCGGCCGAATTCAACTGGGATCCTTGAATAGATGGAAGACTCCCAGTGTCAGCCTTGGTGCACGCCAAACAACTAGACTTTGTGAACCCAGGAGGTCCGGAACTTGAGGATCTAATGCTGGCTGACGCCAAGGGAGAATTCAAGCTCGTTGATCTGACCATTGGCGTTAATTGTTCCGCCATGGGCGTGACTGCCGGTGCAGAAGTGACACCAGACGAACTACCCACAATTCCAGCACGTGTAGCACGAGAAAGAGCAGGAGCAGGTACATTTTCAGCCGCCATTGCGGCGCCAACGGCCTCGTTAGCTTCAGAGTCTTCCAAAGGCAAATTCCTTTGTCGTAACTGAATGCTCTCGAGTCGTGACTCTCCGGGTTCAAAGTCATCTGGATCATATAGAACTGCATCTAACAAACTGTTGGTTTCCGTGCCTCCTTGGCCACTATCTCGCGAGTCCGAATCACTTTGCGACCCACCATCAAAGTCCATTTCGAGAAAGTCCATCAACTCAGGTGAATTGGGTCGTCTTCCATTGACGTATGGTGCTCCATTGGTAGCTCTTTGTCGTTGTCTTCTCTTGTCTTCCTCAGAGGCCATTTCACTTTGGATCAATGCAGCCAACTCCGTGCTCAAATTAGACTGCCCCGCACCCGTTACCCCGGGCAAAGAAGGCGTGTAGGATCCAGGTTCACTATCACTTCCCACATCCAGAGTGTAAAACGACTTGGGCAGATCTGCCGCATAGCTACTTCCTCCTTCCCCCGACACCCCCGCTCCTGTGCCTCCTTTGTAACGATATACAAATGTGTCATCATTGTTGTCACTGGCATTCCCTCCTTGGCTCTCTAGATCAGCCCCTGAGGAACCATTGCGCCTCTCACCCAAGGGCAAAATCCCATTGGGCAACGACACAGGTGAAGATGATTTCAAGACTAGTGGACGAACCTTGGGACGCGCCCCACCTACCACCCTACTTGGATCACCCCCTGCCTCAACTGTGCCATTGGCCTTAGAAGGACCATTTCGAAGATTCTGTCCCTGCTGTCCTGTCCCATTAGAGGCTTGTGGGTCCCCCTCGCTCTCACTGTTATGATCTCGACTCATGACAAACCGATTTGGGGAGTCTAGCACAGCTCCCAAGGCGCCCAAAACTTTGTCATGCCCGGCAATGAAGGCTTTAGATGTGACTCAGCCTGAGAATGGCTTGGATCAGAAGTTAAGATGGAGTAGTTGAACAATCAGAATGCTATTTAGGCGGCCATAACCTTAAATGAAACAATGGGTAAAACAGTAGCTCTTCAGGACCCAAACATGTAGTTTTCCTGTGGAGTGTGTATAAAATTCTCGGCTGATTGGCTCGGCCCAGGACAGCTATGAAGCCTTGCCAATTCAGCCCGAAGAACGTGTCTCACTCTACTGCGCAGACCTTCCTCCTTCCTACCTAATAGGGCAATGCAGTACAAGAGTGGGTGTCTTTGGGCTCTGAATTCTTGGTGCACAAAATCCAAGACTAGGTCCTCTGGTCAGATTGGGACTGTGGGTCAGATTTGTGGCAGCGACTGTGTCTTTTATGACATTAATGCATAGGTTGTGTTAAAAAAACACAGAAATGAGTCAATCATTGAAGAAATGCAAAGAAGCAGTGATATTAATTTTAAAACAGTAATGACCAAAAATGCATCCCATTTTCAAGTAGACTTACAAGCCACTTACTTGATCATTCATTTTGGCCAAAGGTTTTTGGAATCACTTTGATTTAAGAATTACTTCCATACCATCAAACATTAAACATTATTTTTCCCATTTTAGAAAATCAGAGTTTTGGGTAAAAAGCAGCCAACTTTTCAAAACTTCATTTGTTTTGTGAAAGGTCTCATGAAATCAAAATTTTTGCCAACAGATCTATTCGTTTATAAAAAAAACCACATATTTTGACCCAGATGTGCACTATGACCTGAACGATTTCTTAGTGCATCCAATTGGTGCCAAATAATTTTTGCTGCCTGGTTGCTAAATCGATCTCTATAGTTTGTTAGAAGTTCTAAGAATTGAGGAATATATATTTTTTGTGATTGAAAATTTTACATGATATGAACAAAAATATGATGAAGTACAATTCTAATTACCTGAAACTGTATCAGAAATTACAAAACTGTAATTGCAATCACCACTACTCCCTGTCTCTGAACAAACAAAACATTGATTTTGTGCCGATTTCCTTATTGTGCAACCATCAGCCTTCTTAAAATTAATAGGATTTGGTCGTAAAAGTGTTTTAGTGGCTACTTACCACAATTTTCTCTGAAAATAATGGTAATCAAAATTAGTTCATTACAAATTTATGTCATATTTTGGCCATAAACCTGGTCTTCGCAAATTGAAATGGCAAGCCTCCGACTCTGAAAAAGGTGACCAAAATAGCCAAATTTCGTCCGTTTTAGAAATTATAAATTTGATTCATCATGTGTTTAAATGGTTAACGAATATATTTTTTACAAGGACAGTATTCCAAACTGTTCATTTTCTTTCAAATTAATGCGCAATAGCTTTTAGTTCTCAAACCTTGAAATCCAGATATTTATGCTAATTTTCAATGCTGCGTTTTCAGATCATAATCAAAATACATGGTGACGTCAACTTCAGTTTGCATCAACCTTTTTCAGCATTCCAAATGAGATAGAATCTGGGAGTTTCAAGGATTTATTTATGGATTGATTTCAATGAACAGCAATAAATATCTAATCAAACTTGCTTTTAATTTTAATTCAAAAACACCCGAGGTTCACATTTTCAGAAGCTGAGTACTCTCAGTACACTCCAGCCTCAAAATGAAAGTGGTTCGTTGCTTGATTGTGTACATAAATTGTTATAGATGTTCAACTTTGGCTCTGTAATACTTGATGTCCTCCAAATCTTACAAATAACATGATTGATTGATGCTTACCTACTACATGCTGGGTTTCGGATCATACAATTTCAGTCACCCTCGTCACGTGTTGCACTATGTGAAGAACGTAGTCATCTAATCAGGATTTTCATATTTTACGCAATAATTATTAACTTGCTTTTTTCATTCGGAGAGTGTCGTTCCTTTGAAAGTTTTTTTTCTTTCTATTAATTTGAGTATTCTAAAAACCAGAAGGCTTTAACAAGAAATTTTAGTGTTCCAATCTTTGAATCATGGCTTTCGGCTCTCAAGGTCTTACCAAAAAATAGAATAAGAATAAATACTCTGACGCTTTTTGATTTCATCTATCTGGAAGCACTGTTGATATGACTAAAACGGGAGAAAAACACGCGTTTGAAACGACAAAATCCCGCAACTCTTTATAAAGATTGTGATTGCCAAGCAACATGTCCGAAATATCGGCTTTTCAAATGAGACAAGCTCTCAATGGATCACAGGTAATGCAATGACCTCGAGTTTTGGCCCTATTAACTCGTGACACGCCCACAATCACACGACAATCGACTTGAGAAAGAATAAAGAAAGTGAACTCGAAATTTTACTCTAATGGGTTCGAATCTATGATAACTAGAGACGGACAAAAAGTGCAAGAAGATATTTGGGAACATAATCTGATCTATTTGTTCTGCATTTTTTGCACTTTCTTTCTTTAATTCGCGAATTTGGCCTAAAATACACTAATTGCTTAAAATATGCCATTTATTAGTAATGTCAAGTGAAAAAAGATTTTTTTTTTTTA